>JAQGCP010001874.1:0-11432 GCA_034699885.1 Acrobeloides thornei | reverse complement strand
ATTTATATGGAATTGGATAGATTTTAGAATAATAAATGCCACCATTATAATGGTAAAAATGTTTAAAATCGATAAAACTAGCAGGAATGCTTCGGCTATTAAAATTATAGGAGTTGGATGATAATCAAGTTCGGTTTTCTAAAAGAAACTAATTAAAAACAGTACTCAATCAATCCCTATTTACGGCTGAAAAGCCTAAGATCTAAGAGATCATAAGCTGTGCGCTAATCGTCTTGAAAAGATAGTCGTGACGCTAAACGTCTTGAACAGCAATTCGAGACGTTTACCTGTTCGAACGGTTAATGAGCAGCCTTAACCTCTTGGGATGAGAGAGGGGAGGTAAACTGCATATATATCGGGGGAAAAACTAATCAATGTCAACTTACAGATAGAACTGTGTGATTTTTATTAATTAAATTGTCGATTGTCGACCAGATATTATTGATGAAATCCATTTTGCTTGGAATATTGAAAATATTAGCGCCTTAAAATTAATAAGACTTTTACCTTTTTTTCTATATGGAGCCTTATGTTTTTATAAGGCAAATTTGAAAATTCTGTTCGATTCTCCCGTCGCGAAATTCTGCCTACACGCATGCCTAATAATAGTTATCATATGACACAAACTTTTATGCAAAACAAATCTCTAATTCCATTACGAAAAACGAATCCACCTGTTGTGATTTGTCAATAAAATCAAAGTCTATGAATGATGAATTCTCGAAATCATACAAATATACGTGGTACAAGGCGCCGGCATCCGATCTGGCAACGTTGGGCCCACAGGTTCGATCCCACTAGGGTAAAATTTTGATTTTCAAAAAATTTTTACAAACAATGGAGCAAAAATTTTTTGCTCCATTTTTTGTCCTAGTGAGATCGAACTTGTGGGCTCAACATTGCTTAACTTGCCAGATCGGATGGGTCTTGGACCACTTGACCATCGCCCCTGGACTTTTTTCCCATTAGCGGCGGAAACAGACTTTACACTTTCTCAAGTTTTCAACTCTTTAAATGTACATGATGTTAATATGATCGAATCTGTGTAACGTAAATTCACTATACGCTTTTTTCTTAGATGTAATCTCTTTTTTCAAATTTTTTCAAAAACTAGTTGTTCAAAATCATGGTTTCCATCGATCTATAACATTTTTATATTAGGACTCTGTAACAGCTTAAAAAATTTACAGTAGCGGAAAAAAAACCTTGCACCAAACGCAAAAATATGCATTTTTGCATCTTTTTTACTGTTTTTTTCGACACAAATGGTTAGAATTATTGTTATATTGTTATTTTTAGAAAAATTAATGCCTGGAAAGTATAAATCCGAAGAACTCAGAAAGCTAATTGTGGAAGCGAAGCAAAAGGGTTGAACTAATCGTTACGTGGCTGAATGGTATCATGTTGACCAATCTACCGTAGGAAGAATCTGAAACCGTTGGAAGGAGTTCAAGACAGTGAAACACAAGAATATAAACAGAAGGCCAAGAAAAACAACGCCAGGACAAAACCGTTTGCTCGTTAGACAGGCTAAGAAGAATAAGTGGAAGGAAAATTGGCAATCAGAATGAGCTTTTTCGTGCATTCAAAGAAGAATGGGATCACATTCCAGTTGATATTCTCAAGGCGCTTGTTGAGTCAATGCCGCGTCGAATAAATGCTGTTATCAAGGCGAAAGGGTATCCCACTAAATATTAATAGTACTTATTGTTATTTATTAGAGTTTTGTTGTGTTTTTTGTTGTTTATTAGAGTAAATATGCGAATAAATTGGATTTTATGCATATTTTTGCGTTTGGTGCAAGGTTTTTTCGCTACTTTACAATGAAATATTTCCTATACCAAAATATCGAATTTATTCCATTGTATATTCATCTACAGATATCTGGATCACCCTGTATTTCGTAATTAACACAACAAATTTTCATTTTGATGACTGCAGACTTTGCAAAAAAAAGTTGATTAAACCGGATTGACGTTCCTATCAATTAATAGTTCACCAAGAAAACACCATTTCTTATTTTTATATTAGGTTGATCAATAAGTTCCGCTTTTCAGTTATGTGTGGTATCGTCTTGGAAATTGAGCTCTTCTCTATGCTGAACAAATATTACACGCGTTGTCAAAACTTGAACATGCTTCCCTGATCCTTATTCAGGGAAGGGTTTAATGTATTAGCGACTTTTCGCTTAAATACACAGGCCTTCCCTGGATCACGAAAGCGTTTTTTTCTTCGAAAATGTCAAATTCGGATTCCCCGCATGTTTTTACCACGAGAGGGGTCATTTCCAGAAAAAATTTTTGAAAACTTTTTACGTAGGTAGTAGCTCCTATTGTGTAGTAGCTCCAAAATTTCATGTGACGAGTGATTTCATAGAAAGTTCATATGATTTTTTATAGAATCTATGAATTTTGTGAAGAAAAAATTTTTTAGAAATGTTCAAACCATATTTATTTTATGCTAAGCAACATCGAACTTTATTTCCACATAAAGTTATTTTGTCCTATTTAAAAACCTGTTTGGGTTTGTTTATTCGTCTATCAGCGTCCACGGGTTTATTTATATGCTATTTTTTAATTATTTAAATTCATCAATAAAGTAAACTTTTATACATAAACTATTCATTTGTTACTAAATTTTATAATTTAGTAAAAATTACTCATCTTCAATCGAAATTGAAGTATTTCCTGGGATTTCAAGTTCCAGAATTTTACATAGAATACAGAGTGCGGCAAAAATTCCCGTGATTTTTTTAATTACTGCATATAGTATTTTGGCTATAACTTTTAAACTTTACATCCAATTCCGATGATTTTGATGTCAGTGGATAGCCGTAAATTCAAGCTATCTAAAGACACCAAGATCACCGGAGTTGGATGTAAGGTTAAAGAGTTATGGTCAAAATACTATATGCAGTAATTCAAAAAATCACGGGAACTTTTGCCGCACACTATACAACAACCGGTCAACAAATCGTGGTAGAAGATTGCGCTATTTTGGTTTTCAGATTAGTCAATAAAATGTTCCGCTGAACATGCTTCCCTGAACCTTATTAACAATTTTTTGTTTATTACCATAATTTGTTGTTTTTATGATAAATAACTTTTTGTGATAGTTGTAATCTCCAGCGTGCGGATCACAAACTAAGTTCATTTCAAAACTTTTCCAGTACGGCCCCCATACGCGGGTGACGAAGTTGCCAAACTCCAGCCAAGGGAAAATCTTTTGGACGCAAGGGGGAACCGGGCTCATGTTAGTGCCGATGATGCCATAGCCTTGGACCATTACACCATAATGGTCACTGAATGACTCGTAACTAATTTCGACCTTGAAGTAGTGCCAACAGTGATAATATACTCCCCTGTCCCTTTTGCCTACAGCACTGCAAGCTAGATATCTTCGAAAAATTTACAAGTCAAACTATATATCCTCCAAAAATGCTAGGTTTCTTCCTTGGTTCTCCCGCTAGATGCTAGATATTCCGCTCTAAGCCCTTGCGCGTAGCTAGGTATCTTCTCCCAATTTGGGGGGGGGAGAGGTTGGGTGGGTGTCTTACAACATTGTTGGGTTTGTGTTTTTCAACCTCGACTGCTGGACTTTGACACTTATGAACGATTTCCCTATTGGATCTTTGAGCCATTCGTTAAAAAACTCAATTTTTCTCTTGAAAATTTTTTTAAAAGTAAAATTGCCCCAAAAACATGTTTATGAACTTGAATACAAATTATTTATTCCAACATCCTTGTTTCGAAATGAAAACATACAAAATAAAGAAATGAAAACAAATGTAAATACCCCCTAGGGGTTTATGTTTTCAAAACTAATTCCGCCTTTGAAAAGCATAAATATTATGTTCAAGTAGGCTTTATTATTGATTTTTGGATGTTTACGAGTCGCTCTTTGGTCGCTCAACAAAAATGAAAGCAAGGATGTTGAAATAAATAAATTTGTATTCAAGTTTATAAACATGTTTTTTGCAAAATAACGTTACTTCTTTTATATTATCCTCGAGTTTACGAAATTTTTCATTGTTATTTTTAAAGATTTTGCTTCCAATTTTATTTTGAATTTTGTATAACATATAAAATTTTAAATAAACTATGATTGAAAGTGAGGTAATTTTTTAATTTTAAACATATATTCCAATACATTGTAATAGTCTTGAAGGGTATACATAGTTATCATACAAGGACAAGGGGTCGGACCATCTAAATTTTTTGAAAAAAAGCAATTATGCCTCAGGGGACCACGCATTGACCCCACCAAACATATGAGGTGGTCCATAAAAATTGAATGTCAGAAGACAACCTCAAGCTAAAAAAAGGTCCTTTTTTGGTGGAGGTGATGTGGGACCAACTCATCGGGAGTCCCCTCCCTCCCTCACCTTGCCGACCTATGATGCGCGCCCCTTTACGAAAATTCTTTTGAATCTATCAAAAAAAATTTTCCCTTGCACGTCGATCCCTCAAGTATTTGAGTATAAAATAAGACGATTACTTTAGGAATACATCAAAACCCAATTTGGAAATGTTTTAGTGAATATTTATGGAAATAGAAAAAAGCATCCAATTTTAACATTCCATGATATTGGCTTAAATGGTAGAAAATTTGCAAAAAATTATTTTAAAATGTACATTTTTAGCACAAGACAATTTTCATGATTTCTTTGTTGAAAACACTGACGATATTTTTGGCACAGGTTTTTGTATTTATAACATAAATGCTCCTGGCCAAGAAATCATGGCTAAAGAGTTCCCTGTCGAGTAATATAATATAGGGTGACACAAAAAACCGAAATTTTGCGATTTTTCAAAAAATTTTTAATTTTCACCAAAATAACCCTATCGGGGGTTTTCTATGCGAGAAATCGAATGCGCGCATTTCCAAGCCTTGAAAAGGCTTCCATATCCCTGAATTAGCCTATTTTCGCATTTTTTGCGAAACTAGGCTGTCACCGGTTAATCCATTCAATTGTTATATCTCTTGCTAGCCGTTAGAGAAGCGAGATACAATTAAAACACCTGCCTAGAGTGATCAGCTCTAGACCATTTCAGTTCTCTGTCTCGCCAATCTATCGGCTAGTCTTCCGATAATTATGCTTAATAAACAATTCTTGGGTAACTCATCTTGTTAAACAACATAAACAGTAACAGCATAAGGGGCTATCCTTAAATTACTTTTTCAAAAAGTTGAATTTTGGACACCCCCCCCCTACCGTTAGCATTTTTCCTTTAAAAAATTTTAACGAGCGTTAGATTTTCAGAGACCCTCTCCCCCTAACAGCAAATGTAATTTAAGAATGACCCCTTAAACTGTTATTGAAGGCTAATTTAGGGTCAGGGAAGCGTTTCCAAGATTTGACAATGCGCTCAATCGATTTTTCTCATAGACCCCTCCCCCCATAGAGTTATTTTGATGAAAATTAAAGAACTTGCAAATTTAAAAAAAAAAGTTCAACAAGTCTCAAAAAACCGGTTTTTTGCTCGATCCTATAATTTTATATCCATCTGACTTGATATATTCAGAAAAAAATTTTAGATATCATTTTCCGACTATTGACGAATTGATTATATTAATAGAAGAGGTTGTAAAATTCTACAAGTATAGTTTTAAGCCAGAATCTAAGTTTGTAAATCAATTTAGCTTTGACAGTTTTGTTGGGCTTGGAATTGGTGCAGGAGCTCATTTGATGCTTAAATATGCGGTTAGATGCCCTTTTTGCACACACACAAAAAACAAATTAATTTAAGGTTACAAATCCAAACAAAGTCGAAACATTAATTTTGATCAATTGCGTTGAAAAAAAATCGGATGGCTTGAATGGGCTGAAGAAAAGGTAAGAAAATGATAAATTTTTTAAAAAAATGACATTTTGTTTTCGTATAGCTAAATGTTGAGCTACTACGTGATTTTGGAATGACCAAGTTTACAGAAAATTATTTGCTTTGGCATCATTTTGGACAACGTTTATGGGAATGCCCTCAAAGTGACGTAAACAATTTTCGAGAGTATTACGAAATGCGACCAAATCCTGACAATGTTGCGGCTTTTATTAATTCTTATCTTCAGTAAGATTTGTAACAAATATTGGGCGTTTCACGCCAAGAGAAAAAAAGTCAACGCCCATGATAAAGTAGCAAAAAGTTCCTTTTTGCACTCAAATGACCGACGGTTTGATTCCGACTGGGCGAAAATTTTATTTGATCGATTAAAAAATGTTAAAGGGGGTTGAAAAGAAGGGACTATTCTCAACAAAATTTTTTGTAAAATCACTTTTCTATAGGTAACTTTATGCGAAAAATCGATTGCATACACTCCCGAAATTTGAAAATGTCATCTTGACCTGGTTTCGATCACTAGGGTCTCTCAATATCCCTCCTCCTCCTCGGGGAGGGGTAACTTCCCATAAAATTGTTTGTGGAATTTTTCCTTTAATTTTTCCCTTGAAACACTATCCACTAAACCATATATTTAATTTTTATCGCAGCTTATTTTAGCCGCACCGACATCGAACTTCATAAAGATGACAAATATTTTACAATCCCCATATTACAAATTGTCGGTGCACGTTCGGCATTTGTAAAGGACGCTGAATACTTGCATTCAATGTTGCAAAAGCAAGTTGCAGAAATTGTTAAACTTCAAGATTGTGGTGGAAATGTTCTTGGTGAGAAACCGGCTAAAGCTGCCGAGGCAATCTTACTTTTCTTACAAGGATTTGGCTTTAGTAATAAAAATTATAAATTAAAAATAATTAAGCGAATATTTTTTAGTGCCTTGGTTAAATGTGCATGAGGCATTAAAGGGTTTATTACAAAAAGAAGAGACATCTGTAACAGAAAATTCTGAGGAAAATCCACTTGAGGTTAGGAAAATTTTTTAGAAAAAAGGCATTTATATAAAAATTTTAGTTGGCACAAGAACAAAAATCGAGTGATCAACAATCAAAACTCAAAGAGCTACAGCAACAAGTAGATGAAGTAGCCAATGTATGTTTCTATGAGAGCAAAATGTTTCAAAACTATGCTGTTTAGATTATGGCAAATAATTTGGTTCTTATGGCGGAAAGAGGCGAAAAGTTGGAAAAATGCGAAGAGATAACCGAAGCTTTAAGCCAATCGGCTGAAAAATTGGTAATAAATAATGGATAACTTTTTAGAGAGAGAGAGAGAGAGAACTCATCACCCTTGGTGAAGTGGCAAGCATTTCACTTTAGACTCAGATGGTCAAGGGTTTGATCACGCAGGGTGAAAATTTTTGAGCTCTTCCCCCTGGGGAGACGCAATCAACATGATTTCAAAAACTGATATTTTTTTGAAGTAATTTTATGGAAAGATTCCTTTAAAGGCTTAGACCTAGGCTTAGGCTTAATTTTAGTCCTACAACAAGGTTAGGCTTGGACTTAGGCCTAGGCTTAAGCTTAAGGTTAAGCCTAAGCTTAAGCCTTAGCCTATGCTTAGGCTTAAGCCTAGTTCTAAGCCTTTAAAGGAATTTTTCCATAAAAATACTTCAAAAAGGTATAAGTTTTTGGAATCCTGTTAATTGAGCCTCCCCAGGGGGAAGAGCTTCAGAAATTTTTATTAGATTCAAAAAATATCAAAGGAGATCCTCTCCTCATAAATTGTATAATTTTTGGAGCTACTACACAATAGGGGGGGGGGGGGGTACCATCCACGTGAAAATTTTTTCTGGAAATGACTCCTCTAGGGGTACAAACATACGGGGCATACATGCACAAGCTTTTGTTTACGAAAGACATGTAGTAGTATCCGGCAAAAAATTGAAAAATATGTAGTATTGAAATTTTTGACGAAAGACCTTGTGCATGTGTGATGCGGGGGATCCAAATTTGACATTTTCGAAGCGAAAAAACGCTTCTATGCGTCTTTTTAGTGTGCGCGGGGATCGAACCTTAGATCATTATAGTGTAAAGTGTGATGTTTGCTATGGGTGATGAGTTTTTTCTCTTGTCGGGAAATATCGTATAATAAATTTTAGGACGAACAACTACGCGTAAAAGAAAAATCTAGACAAAATACTACTTTTGGTCAAATTCAAGAAAAACAACCAAAAACTTCTCATCATCGCATAGAGCATATGGATGAGGGTATTGAAATAATCGCAGACGAAACTGATGAATATGGCGAGCCTATAGCAGGCTTCTATCACGGTGCACCTGGTGTTAAACACCATTACCACCATGTAAATAACTGAGTTAATTTAATTTATATTTTAAATTGTAATGGATTCATACATTACCAATGGGGGGGGGGACTGTCCCCCCCCCTCATGTAGCTAGCATCGAGCCAAAGGTTAAAGATTCATATAGCCTCGGAGTGGCGAAGCCGTTATAACATCGAAGTCATATAGCCTCGAGGTAGCTTGTCCCCCCTCCTTGTTTATGTATGAATGGATTAAATTTTTTAACAATTTTGTATACATTTTATATGTGATTTTATGTTTATTTTTTGCTTGTAATAAAGTTTAAATTTCCGCGTCAGGTTCAAATTTTTCGACAGCTCATAACCAAGTGGTTAGAACGACAGATATCTGCGCCCGAAGCAATTTCTTTTTGTCGGTTTCAAAATGAATGAAAATTTTTGCGCATGTGTATTTTTGGGTGGGGAACTTTTGCGCCCTTACATATGCGCAATGACACTTGCGCACCCGACATTTGCGCCCCGGCATTTGAGCACCCGACATATGCGCGCTAATAATTGCTCCCCAATATTTGCGCCTGACATTTGCGCACCCGATTTGTGCGCTCTTTTCCGTTTTTAAAATTGTCGACCTTTTTTGAAAGATATATTACAAGTTGGATGCGCAAATGTCGGGGTGTAATCATTAGCGCGCAAATGTCGGGGCGCATATGTTGGGGCGCAAATGTGAAAGTGCAAATTCAGGTGCGCATATGTGAGGGCGCAAAAGTCCTCCACTCGTATTTTTAAACGAGGAACACACGGTGATATTATTTTTTCCATTAAAAATTTGTAAAAAATTTTTATTATATTTTTTATGGAAATTTTGACGAAATCTCAAGAAAGGTCAAAATTTGCATAAAAATTATAAAATATTTTGTATGGAAAAATATTATGCAGCCCAACGGCTGCGTATATTTTCGTATTTGTTGATAAGTTTATGTTAAAAAATTTATTTAAAAAATGCAAATTTAATCAAAATCGACATCGTTAGAGGCTATGGTCATCGGGATATCGAAGCATCTAAAATTTTCAATTTAAAATTTTCTTGAGACACTCACTTTTCGCCAGTTTGTGGCTCTTTGTCAAGCGACATCAAGGTCAACAAATCGTCTTCGATGGATTGCATTTTCTCGAAGATTTCATATACTTCAACTCCACATCTTGGCACTAAGTCCTTTTTTAAACAATCTTGAATGCAGGATTCTACTCTTAAAAATGCCTTTTGATTTGATTTTTTAAAATTTCTTACGCGCAAAATTTATCTCCTGGAATTACCATCTCGCTATCATCAGATGCCAAATTGTCGAGTAGGATACTTGCAATTTCTAGGATAGGCTTGCGGCAGTTTGTTACAACACATGATTTGATGGTGGACGAGCCGTTCACGGCACATTTGAATTCGTCTTCCCATGCTAGACGAGAAAATATTTTTAACATAAAAACGAAAGAAAGGAAATTGCTGAAAATGCTCACAAGGAACCATCCTGAAATGTGACAAAAAATCGATCGATATCGAAACCTAGCGGGGTTTGTACACGTGTGTTCGACCCGAATGGGAGTACCGGTCCCCCTATGGCTCATTCTAGCCACGTCCTTGGGGGGAGGTGTTTTTGATTTACCTGCGTGGGGAGACATGATGATGCCAGATCTGGTACCCCTCTTTGTTTATGGGCATTAGAGTATTCCTCGAGAGTGGGGAGGGGTGGGTTTTTTACAAATTTTCATCGTTTCACAAGATATTAGCATAAGCCATTTAATCTTACCCCCAACATCTTTACAAACACTATTTTTCATATCCGCAACCTCATCACGCAGTTTTTGAGTCAAATTTGTCATCGGACATTGTGCAGCACATGTAAATCTTTCGTCACTAAAAAATTTCAACTTTTTTGCCATTTTTTTCAATTTGCATTTTTACTTCAAAGCTCCACAAAAACTTTGATAAGACTGAAGCATAGCATCGACTTTTGCTTCTGCTTCCTCAGTTTGTCGTTTCAATCGTCGGCTCACAGCTTCTCCTTGTTCAGTAGAATTGGCTGCAAAGCATTGTTGGGCACAAGTCCAACCATTGACATCACGTCTAAAGGGAAAGGATCATAATTTCTTTAAAAACCTAATTCTTGTGTAGTAAAGGAACTTCAATTTTCCAAGATTCAATTTCAGGGGAAGTGGCGAGGGTCATAAGTGAGCAAGGAGGCGGACTGTCCCCCCCCCCCCACTTCTTCTTCAAAAATTTGGGGTTCGGGATCGAAATAGCGCCCTATGACTGAAGATCGAGCACGTTAGTTTACTCGTTTTGAAGCGCTCGACGAGCTGAGTCGATTGGCGACATTTTAAAATTTGTTGACCCTTGCCTGCACCTTTCCCGTATTTTGGTGCGCCGTGAATGGAGGTAATTGAGATTTTTCCAAATTTTTGGATAAACAAGAGAACATTAAGAAACATTTTTAATTTTCGGTTTTTTGGGGAAGATGGCCTCCTCTACCGGAGCTTATGCTTCTCATAATAGTCTCTTACTTAAAATTTCTTGCATGGCCTTCAGCAAAAGCTCCAAGGCACAAAAATCCAACAACGAGACCGAAATTCATATTTGACCTAAATTATAAACTAGCTAATAAATTCAAAATAATGAAATGTTACATTAAAAGTTTCCGTCAGACATAGATTGTTCTATAATGTTTGACATTTTTGAAGAAATAAGTTGTTTGCAGAATTTTGTTGACTCATTTTTTGGAAAAGATCAAGTGTATAAGAAATTGAATCATAAAATTAAATTATTTGACAAGTAAAAAAACAAAAATCAACAAATTTTAGATCTTTACAGTTCATTAGAGCAAGAAATTAGAAGCGTAAGAAAATGTTTAAAGTGAGTTTTTATAAAATTTTTATCATCTTCGGATAAAAGTTTAGATTCTTTCCATATTCTTCGTGATCAGTTTTTTGAGTAAAAAATTGGATGGCCAGGCAACTGGTTCAGCAAATTCTCCCATGCCAATTGGAGGAGTAACATCTCCAATGCCTATGATAAACGCCGCAAATAGAGTTCCATTTCCAATAGATAGAAAGAACTCCACTATATCTCCACTAGTTTCTATGCCAAGAGATGACAGCGATGAAGATGATGACAAAAAAATTAAGTACCCAATTCGCATTGTTTCGAGCGAAGCGCGAAAAATTTGAGATTTTTATGTGAAAAATGCGAAATGGGACATCAAAAATGCATAATTCGCC
>JAQGCP010001873.1:0-11432 GCA_034699885.1 Acrobeloides thornei | reverse complement strand
TGGAACAATACAGAGAAGATTAGCATGGCCCCTGCGCAAGGATGACACGCAAATTCGTGAAGCGTTCCAAATTTTTTACCACCTTTTCAATACCTTTATAGTTTTTATGGACAAATCAATCAAAAAGTTAAAGTTCTATAATAAAACTTATGTTAGGTTTTTACAATTTTAACGTTTATAAAATGCGCAAAAGGGGAGCCTGGACATCAAACGCAAAAAAGGAGCTCGGACATCAAACGCGTTGAAACTCGACCTAGACCTCAAATAAGTCAGCCTTCGATTGGAAGTTGATTCATTGATACTCCATTTTAGACCAGAGTCATATTTTATTTAAATTTTAATGATGGTCATAAAAGATAGTGTTGAGATGTTATTAAGAGACGATATCTCGAAAGTTTGACTTTCTGCGGCACTAGACAAACTGAGTATGTAATATGAAATTTGGACGCAAAAGAAACATTTAAGCATTTGAAATGGTGTACAACCTTTAAAAAGGTCAATTTTGGCCCATATGAATGTTGGACGTTACAGGAATGTTACAGGTGTTTTTACACTTTAATATTTTGACCATATCTCTTGAAGATTAAATCCAATTTCAATGATCTTGGTGCCGTTGGAAAGCTGGTGACGCAGGCTACAACTTTTATATCGGGTGTATGGGTTCATGTTGTGGAAAAAGTGGTCGAAAACTTAGGTTGTTCGCAATAACCCAGGTCTCCGGCAGGGCCAAAAATTAAACAAATGGCTCTAGAAAAAAGTTCCCACGAAAGCTTCCGATTGGCCCTAAAAATTATTTACAGCACCCCTACTTTGTTTTAGACTTGGTCCCGGGCCAAATCTCGAACCCTCAAAAATATTTTTTTGACTCTGAAAGTACGCATATGAAAATTGAAATTCTTTAGATGAGCGAAATTTGCCATAATTTATATATATTCGGAAAATTCATGAAAAATGGAGCATTTTTTTACAGTAGATTCTGAATCGTTATCGTTGTCGAGATGATTGCGTGTGAAGTTGGCGATTTTTGAGTTGCGAATTTGAAATTTCCGCCAAAATACTGGATCAAAACTTTTGTTATAATTGAAATATATTTTGAAATAAACATTATTTATCATATGCGATTAACATTTTGTAAAAAATATCGAAATTTTTTATAAGTTCTATAATTTCCTTTTATAACTTTGGGTATGTTTATGTCTGCAATTTGTTCTGCACATGATGCGTTTTCGTTATAAACACGTGATTGTGAATGACTATATAAAGTGCTGTTTATTCATTTGGGTTGTTTATTCACGCCGGTCGGACAGCTAGCCTGTCTTTATTTTGTATATTTCTTAATTTTTTTATAAATAACTTTTTTTATTTAAAATATGAATTTTCGACTTCTTTCTTCAATAATTTCAAAGTAAGCACGGCGCACAAAGGTGTGCAAAAAATTGTGAACTCGAAAAAAACGCTTAAAAACGTGATATTACAGTGCCAATATTCGATATTTCAAAATTTTTCTAAGTCATGAAAAAAAGACGTTTTCGATAAGTGACAAAAATTTGCCATATCTCAGTGAAAAACTATATAAAATCGACTAATCTTTTTTACAACATTCTACACCTTTTAATTAACAATTCTACGAGAAAATTTTTTGAAAAGTTCTTTTTTGTATTTTTTTAAAATTTGTTGAATTTTTTACTTTTTTACAACCTTCTGAGGATAATATTTTTTTATGGCACTACCATTTTTTGTGAGCAAAGTGTCAAACGATTGCTAACAGGCTAAAAAACAAAGTTACAGAACGATTTTGTTATTTTTTGTCGAAAAACCAGCTGTTTTCTGTAAAAATATGCACATTATGGGCACTTTTTTGCGCTTTTTGAGGTCTAACAAAAAATTTTTCGCATGCGCCAAAAATTCTGGCTCTGTAAAGTTGTTCTCTCAACTCTTACCAGCGTTTTGACACTTCGCTCGTAAAAAATGTTTTTCCTATGAAAAGTTATTAGCCTTTAAAATTATGGTCATTTTATGCAATTTTTCAGGATTTGCCACCGGATTTGACACTTTCCTGTAATCAAAATAAAAAAAATTTCTTCGGATTCGAGTTCCCCCATGTCCGAAAACCCTGAGTACAAAAAATCAGTTGATTTTGAGAACTTTTTAAAAGTTCAATTTTTCCTCCCAAGAGGCACAATTTGTTTGAAAAGTCGAAAAAGTTGTGACGCTCTCGGGTCACTTCGATTTTTTCTTAAACTGCTATTGGCACTTGTTTAACACGTTTTTAAGCGTTTTTTTCGAGTTCACGATTTTTTGCGCACTTTTGTGCACTGTGGTAAGGTTCTTTAAAAAAATTTTTAAAGGGGCGGTCCTTTATTACGTTTGCTAAGAGGGGAGGGGAGGGGGAGTCTCTGAAAATCTAACGCTCTAAAATTTTAAGATTTTTCTATGGAAAAAATCTAACGGTAGGGAGGGGTCCAAAATCCAACTTTTGGCAAACGTAATTTAAGGATGGCTCCAAAGAATGAATATTTTTAGACAACAAGTAAATTTTGTGCGTAATCAAAGTCAACAAATTTTTCGAGAACAGACGCATCAAGGTATGTCATTTTTATGATTTGTATAAAATAAGCTGCCGATTTTTAGTTGCTAATAGCTGTCCGACTTTTCATAAAGCCATTGATCAATTATTTGAAAAAAGCCCTTTCACTAACCAACTTTATATGGTGAAAAGGAAAATTACGGCTGATAGAAGGGAACAATTCGTAAGAAGTTTGATGGGGCAAGATAAAATGATCACTATTAATTCATAATTTAATTATAATAGTTGTATTTATAAATCATTCTAAAACATTAAATGCGCTATTTGTTTGACTATCTCCATCACCTTAAGTCCAATTCCGTTACGGCCTATACCAATCGATAGGACTCAGTGAGCGAAGAAAAATGACACCAAAATCAGGGGGGTAACCTTCAAGAAAAATTTTTTAGCCCCATATCATTATTTTTCGACTTTTTCCTTTAAAACATGGACGAATTTTGTATACATTGAATCATAAGGCTCTGTGGTGCAGTGGCGAAGGCGTCGGCCATTGTTCTATAATAAAACTTATATTAGGTTTTTACAATTTTAACGTTTATAAAGTGCGCAAAAAGGGAGTCCGGACATCAAACGCGTTCGGAACTCGACCTCAAATAAGTCGGCTTTCGGTTGAAAGTTGATTCATCGATACTTCATTTTAGACCAGAGTCATATTTTATTTTAAAAAATGATGGTCATAAAAGATAGTGTTGAGATGTTATTAAATTGTGCAGACATAAGGTAAAACAGTTTCATTTTTAATTCCATGCCATTTCCCAGTATTTTTGTTAAATGCCAAACCAAAATAACTCTTGGAAGAGGGTCTTCTTCCTAAAAAAAAGGTGACAATTTTTATGGATTGTTTTAAGATTCCAATCGAGTCTAAGTCTAAGCCTATGCCCATGCCTAAACCTTAGAGTCGGCACAAGCTATTGTACTAACCACAAGCAACTGCACAAGCTATAGTACGAAAGTCATCGTACAAGTGTAAAATACAATCGTACGACGGACGAAATGGTCACAAGCTATAGTACGAGTACAATGGCTCGTACGACGAAATTTCTTACGATAGCCGAAATTTGTACGATGAGCCGTCGTACTTTTATCGTACTGCATGCATTTTTGTGTCGTACGACAGTTCGTACGACTCCTCGTGCGACAAAAATGCATTGTTGTACGACAAATTTCGTAAGATGCCACCGTACGTAGGGACGGTAGCCCCATGAACAAACCCCGTCCTCACTTTTTAAAAGAAAACCGCGGTCACGGTCGATTTTGGGATTTTAACGTAATATTGTAGATTAAAACCTAAATTTTCAGAATCCGAAGGATTTTTTGTCTGGATCGATCGTTTTTATGGTCATATGATGTCGTTTTGTGACTACCTTCAAAAAGCCCATTTTTCAGAAAATTCGCTATTTTTATATGTTTTTTGCTTTACCGATGCGATTTTTTGCATCGGATCGGTAGAACAAAGGGTGATGCATAATTCTGTATTAAAAAAATTTTACCAAAAAAATTTTTTATAAAAAAAATTGAATTTTTTCAAAAAATCTGAAAATGGGACTATTTCGAAAGAATTCGATAATTTCGCCAATTTAAGTCGCACATTTATGCACATGCTAGGATTAACAAAGGGATATTAGTTCTTTATTTTGGAGTAAAAATCAGATTCTGATCTTTTTTAGCTAGCGTTAGCAAACGGATTCAAGGAAAAATATAGATTTTTTCGACTTTTTTATGCTAGCACTTTATTTGAATAGACGCTTCTTAACTACAGTCCTCGGTGGTGCAGTGGCAAAGCACTCGCTTTTTGTTCACAAAGTTTGTGGGTTCGAATCCCTCTTGGTGCATAAATATTTTGCACATTTTTTTTTGAAATTTTTTTTGAAGTCACATATTTAGTTTTTCTCATTCTCCTACTGTTTTTCGACATGAGGAACACGATATAAAAAGACTGGGGCCGATCCGAGTTAAAGGAGGCCGTCTTTTTGAATTATTGAAGCTAGTATGTAGGTAAATGGTTTAGTGGCACATCTGTGAAACTCTCGACATTAATGAATCTTGAATGTTTTAAATGTAGAATATTTTTCTTTTACATAAAACATTTCTGTATGAGAAATTGTACAAAAATAACGTTTACAATCAATTTTTCGCTTAAATATACCACTAGGAAGTGATTTTCGGGCGTTTTACCTACAAAAAATCCGAATTTTCTATACATGTTTGCAAAAAAATCGATTTTTCTAGTTAAATTTAAGATTTTGACACAAAAATAACATTCGCAATCGCTTTTTCGCATAGGAATTACCCCTAGTAGGTTGATTACGAGCATTTTTTCTTAAAAATACGCAAAAAATTCAGTCGTGACCGCGTTTTGACCATTTTCCCTATATAATTTGGCGGACGGTTGGCTATTTTGAAATCAGCCTAACTTTTCGAAGGAAAAAGCTTTTTTGATGCGGTTTTTTTTCAGAAATAGGTTTTTAATAGCCAAGAATTCGATTAGAGCAGGTTTTGGGGTCGGCTGTCAATGAATTTTTGGGTTTTGGAAAATGGATTACCGTCCCTACACCGTACGACAGCTTGTAGCAATTTCATCGTACTTTTACGTTAATTTTACGATCGTACGATAGCTTGTGGGCTATCGTACTTTTGCTTGTGTTCAGTACAATAGGGTGTGCTAGCTTGTGCCGACCCTTAACTTAAGTCTAAGCAAAAGCCTAAGAATATCCCTAGGCCTAAGTCTGTGAATATTTAACTAAGCTTAATCCTGTAACTAGGCCCAAACTTAAACCATAATATATGTGCCTTCGAGGAAGTCTAAGTCTTATTTACAAAAAGGCATAGACTACAATCCTAAAGGTATATCATGAACTCTATTTACCTTTGTAGAAGTTCCTATAATCGAAAGAACTCTTATCGCTCCATAACCATCCTTCACCATTCTCTCCAATTTTCCCTCCAATCCAAAAATCGTCTGAATCAAAGAAAAATACAGAATTATTCTTGATAAACTCATTCGTCTCTTCATTATGAATCGAAGCTAGATTACCACCATAAAAATCTGTACAAAGATGCTCAGATTCGTTATGGAAAAATCCATAGGGAAAGAACCCGTAGCACTTCTTATCTGGACCTTCAAGAGTGTCTATGGGGCAAGTTTTAGCCAAAAGTCGAATAGAACCGAAAATAAACAAGAAAAATATAAACATAAACATCGTTCGTTCCTTCATGGTTTACTAAAATGTTGACTAAAACGTGACTTTATGTTGATATGTTTTTATCAAACCCAATTAAGGTGTCTTTTTTGGGCTAATTAACCTGAACTTAATTCTTTCGTTTGTGTCCTTAAAAAACACAACTGGTTTGATACAAAAAATAAAAAATGCTCATACCGGTTTTTACGGTTTTACGATAGTTTTTATGATATCAATTAAGAAATTGAACCGATGAGTGATTTTAAGAATGACTGCCAATGTCTCACCTATTAATTTTAAGACTGGCTTCATTTCCACTAGGAAAAGAAACAAAAGAGATTAAAATAGAACGAAATTCAGGTAAATAGGTTCCATTCCATGCCCAAATATAAATAAAAGTCCACGGCTTTTACGATAGTTTTTATGATGCCAATTAAGAAATTGAACCGATGAGTGATTTTAAAAAATGACTGCCCTTCCCAGACCTAGCCCCAGGTCCAAGTCCTAGTTCAGATAAAGTTCTAGATCCATGTCCAGGACCAAGTTCAAGTCAGATTTCAGTTCTAGATCCAAGTCCAAATCCTAGTTCATGGTCATTGCCAATTACCTATCACATACCCTTCAGTTTATCGACCTAATTTATGGGCATGCGTGTAGGGAAAATATCGAATGTATTTACATAATGAAAGAGACTTCAGAAGACAGACCTTAGACTTTTAGGAGCTACTGAGCTTGAGGGGGCCCACTTAACATGACCCCCAAAGCTAAAGCAAAAAGCGCCGAAATTTTTACAGAAACACATACCCTAGAGATAAAAATTGACGCGGAATATGCTGGTGCCATTATTTTCAAACCAAAATCTTCGAAAACGAATAAATTTTTGCACTTTTTTCAATAATAATCTTTATACAACTTAAACTTTTTCGTCTGACGACTTTTTTTTGTCGACAGTAACCTTTGGGATCAATTCGTATTTTGGGGCCCAGTACCCCCTGCTTGCCCATGTATGTCTAGGGGATGTGTTTCTGTAAAAATTTCGGCGCTTTTCCATCGGCCTTGGCATAGATGAATAGGGGGGGGGGTCGTAAACCTCCGTAATTACGACCTTGAATAGGAGGTCGTAATTACGACCCCCTATTCAAGTATAGGCTTTGGGGGTCACGTTAAATGGGCCCCCTCAAGATCAGTAGCTCCAACTTTTATTTACAATATATTTACATAAAGTACTTATGACATTCCTACTTATGTTCGTCTTGTTGAACAAGATTATGGAGTAGACCAAATCCAACCGGAGGAGATTCTTGTGCTTCCCTCTGCTCCGTCTCTTCTTCTTCAGAATTAATTTTTTGTAAACCAATCCATCGGCCTTCATTTAGTCGATGTATTGGCGGCGGTAAAACTCTTCCAGCTTTAATATCTGAAGGTTTAATTCCTTCGCTATAATCGACACTACCAAAAGAATCCATCAAAATATGTGGTAAATACAGAAAATAATTCTAAAAATAAAAAAAGTCAGAAATAGAGAAAATTCAAAAAGTCAAATGATCGAAGTTGTTGTCCATTTAGCAAACTTCCACAAGAAAAAACATTTGTTGACTCTATTTATACATTTCAAGAATTCCTGACATTTCTTAGATAAATACACACTCTCTGGAGGTCTTAGATGCATAGGCATAAATAATAAACACTCAATGTTTTCTTGCAAATGATCAAAAAATTTATTGTTAGACATAAAAATGACAATAAATGAGTATCAAAAGAACCTATTTCGGGATTCGTTTTTTGTAATAGACCGTACAAACATAAGGCAAAACCGTTTCAGATTTGATTCCATGCCATTTTCCAGTATTTTTGTTAAACGCTAAGCCGTAATTACCATCAGAATGGATTTCGTCACCTAAAATAAAGTATAAAACTAATATATTACTAAGGCATAGTAAGGCCTAAAATATTATTTCATAACATTTTATCCAAAACATCTTATATCAATTGGCCTTAACCACAATCCTCTTAGGAGATGTATCCAAGCAGGTCTCACTCGCAGCGCTTATCTTAACCCTTGGCTAGTCTAAGCTTTTTGCAGAGAGTGTGTATGAGTTAGAGCAACGTCTTAGGTAGGACTGTTTATTTAGTTTGTTTTTCCCCTTCTTTATTAACCCCTAATAAATATTATTATCAAGGCTCTAAGAACTTCCACAGCGAAAAAAACGGAATTTCCACAACGGTCGATTTTCCGTGAAAATCGTTGTGGAAGTTCCGCATGTTGTTTTGAACCCCGTTGTGAAAGTTCCGTTGTGGAAGTTCCGTTATTGAAGTTCCTAGAGACATCATCAAAGGAGTATTGCATACAAGGTAAGCTAAACAATGTTAAGCACTATTATATGCGAGTATTAGGCAACTTTGTCGCGCTCTGAGAGCCTTAGGGTTCCCACTAGGCCAACACCCTTTCCCACATCCTATGCAAATATCCTATATTTCCCGTACGACACGTCGTACGGCGGCATTTATAGTTCATTTTGCGACAATGCATTTTTGTCGTACGACAGCGTTTATAGACAATGCATTTTTATCGTACGACAGCATTTATAGGTTGTACGACGCGTCGTACGACACACCTATTAGACTGTTAGTATGTGACCGAAATGGTGGGTGAAACCCAAACCCTGCATTGCTCTTCTCAAGGACGACCCTGTAACCTCACAGTAATTTGGCCCTTGTGGCTGTTTGGAGGGACATCCCTTGGAGATTTACCTGTTGGTAGTTTACTCAGGTTAAAAAATCACAGGATAACAACCACCATGTATTTACCTTTTTCCAAATTTGTATAATCAAATGAACTTTTATCTGTCCACGAATATCTCCCTTCATCTTCATACACTTTCCCGCCGATCCAAAAATTATCCGTTTCAAAGAACAAGTCTCGAGCATTCACCATTAAAAACTCGTTCAACTTCTCACTATGAATCGAAGCTAGATGACCGCCATAGAACTCTTTACAAACATAATCCGACTTATTATGGAAAAATCCATAAGGAAAGAATCCATAGCATTTTCCATCTGGGCCTTGAAGAGTCTCTGGTGGACATGCATTCACGGAAATTGCAATAAAAGTAATAACAAATAAGGAAAATAAGAACATAAACATCTTCGCACTACTTCCCGGTAAACTAAAATGTGGGAAAAAATGATCAAAACTTGATTTATAAAAAATGAACTTATTTTCAACGAAACGTTTTTGATCACACCAATATAAGGTGATCTTTTTTACTTGCTCGAGATTGACCTGACATTAAAACTTTTGGTGTTATGACCTTGAGATTTTTCTCATACCCGATTGTTGAGTTCGTTTTTTGGTGTTTGCACTGCCAAAAAATGAATTAATGATTGATTTTGATAGACGGCAGTCAAATAGTCGCCTTAACTAATTTTAGACTACTTGTTGGACGGAAGAAAAAGAAAATTTATTCAATAAGAATCAATGCTATTTAACCGGACAACTTTTTTTGGGAAACTTTATGGCTTAGGCCTAAGCCTAAAGCCTATGGCCTAAGGCCAAATCCTAAGCCTAGGGCCGAAGAACTATGCTTAGGCCCTAGAATTAGGCCTAAGCATAAGGCCTAAGGTCTAGGCCTAAACCTAAGCCTAAAGCCTAGTCTAGAACCTAAGCCTAAGGCCTAAGCCTAAGATCTAGTCCTAAGCCTAAGCCTAAAGCCTAGGGACTAAGGCCTAAGCCATAAAGTTTCCCCAAAAGTTGCCTTAATAAATAAAAAAGCTGCCCAAATAATTGAATAAGAATATGCTATAAAGTTAAAATAAGAAACTTTTTTGTTATGTGTTGAGGTGCAATCAGAAGTGGAATCCTTCGATCTCGAACATTTAGAAAACATAAATTCGGATTCATCTCAGACTAAGTTGCTCTTCTTGGGAGGTTAGGGGTACAAAAGAAACGGTCACCATCTTTTTTTTCTTGACCTTATTTAGGCCAATCTTATCAAAACGAGCAAAATCTTGAATTCGCTTTCCACCAACTGGAATAAACTTACGACCTCCAATAGCTAGTTGATCTAGAAGCTAAAATCGAAGATTAGCCTATAAAAAAATAGGTAGAAGTTCTAAAAAATGCTAGAAGAGGTCTAATATCTCGTACTTCTTTAGGAACATCTTTCTTCACCGCTGCTCCGACATGAATAATATCGTAAGGGGCATCTGGTTCATATCCTAACCTTCCATCGCTTCTAATAATCTTTAAGACCCCACTATCTAATAGACCTTGGTGGTGTTTTTCTATGTTTAGTAAAGATATGTTGACTAGATCGGGTATGTGTTCTACTCCGACAACTCTGCCATTAGGCTCGACCTAAAATGATTAATATGGCCTAGAAGAATAGTCTTCAAACTACAACAAATAACTATCTATAGTTAAATTACCATTTTGGCAAAGCATGCTGTTAAATAACCAGAACCGCTACCGATGTCTAAAACTCTAGCACCAGGGATAAGTTTGTCCACAAGGAATTCTAATGCGGACGCATGCTATAAAATATATTATTATGTTTTAGCCTTTCAAAATGATATAAAAGATGTGAAAAGTCAAGATAGATTAGAATAAGAATAGATTGATGCGTTTGTAGATGCGAATTGATAGAATATAATGTAAAAAAATTTTTCCCAAACGGCTTGTCACCATGGCTGAGTGGTAGTGATCACGATTTTTGACTATGAACGTGCAAGTTCGAATCCTGACGGCGACCAAATGTTTTTGTCGTAAAATCAAATTTAAAAATTTTTTTTGAATAGGCATGAAGACTCTACGGTTTCTAAGCATTTTGCAAAAATTCGCAAAAAAAATCTCTTTTTTATCAACAGATATTGAATGTTTAAATCTCGCTAATTTGCTGAAACACCCTGTAATGTAATGAGATTCTATGAGAGGAGGTTTAATATAGATGTGATGCGATATAAAGAGATGCTATACGTATTTAAAGTATTACCATATGAGGAGCACTAATCGTAGCATTAAAACCAATATCTTGTGGAGCATCTTTATATGGATCTGTCGCACAGAAATCAGCTCTGTCCACTGCTAATAATGCTTGAATAACATTCTCTGATTTTAACCGATTATGATAGTTCTCTTTAAAGATGTTTTCCGAGACAGAAAAAATCGAAACCTACGTCTAAGCTCATCAATAAGTTCATATTGATTCTTATTCGATCTCAGCCTTAGATTCATATTCAAAGAGATTAACTAAGGTTGTTGATTTCATTCGAAGTTTTGCAACCTTGGTTGTTTATTTGATTTCTCAACTAGAAAAAGTCGTTATATTGTCTAAACTGGACTTGAAAATGAGAACAATTCCTTCGAATTTTTTGTTATAATAAAAGAAGTTTAAGTCAATTCATATTTCTTTAATTGTCATTAATCATGTTAGACTATAATTTAGTCCATTTAATGAAGAAACATCTTTCCAAAAATAGAATAATAACTTGAAAAACTACAGAATGGCCAAAAAAACTGAATTTTTGCGATTTTTCGAGCAATTTAATTTTTTGCAAAAAAATTTTTTTTTGAATTTTTGCAAAAATGACTTTTCTAGGGGTAATTTAGAAAAAAAATCGATTGCGCGCATTCCCGAAGCGTGAAAACGCTTCCTTGACCTTGATTT
>JAQGCP010001872.1:0-11432 GCA_034699885.1 Acrobeloides thornei | reverse complement strand
AGCGAATAATAGCAGGTCTTAATTCAGTCATACTAAAAAACAAATAAATACAAAAATTTATTTGAATAACGTCAAAAGGAAGCAATAAAAACTATCGTCGGACTTTTGGTACACCTTGTAATAAGCCCATTTTGCACCTGCATCTTTAAAAACTTTTTTCCCATGCTTTAGCCTCACGAAATAAATTCAAATTGGAGCTCGCTCGAACCATCACTATAAAGCCGAACTTTCAAGGTATCGTCTATTCATTAGTACAACATTGTTTGCACTAAAAATTCCCTAAAACTAACAAACAAATTAATTATGAGCTAACAAACAGATATCGTCTCATAATTAGTACAACATTGTTTCCTATAAAAATTCCCTAAAACTAACAAACAGATTAATTATAAAGCATTCATACAAACAGAAAAATTTGTGTCAATCCCCTTTCTTTCTTTCTCATAACCAAATTATGTAACGCCTACTAGAGAAATCTGTTTTTAAAAAAGGTCAATCTTGTGAGATGAAGTCATGAGAACCACTTTTGCCATAAATATTTTTTTCTCAAAGATACTACTACTACTACATCGACTCATTATATAATTTATGGATTTTTCCATAAACTATGAAATGGTGAAGAAAAGATCGTCTTTTGCAAACAAACACATGCTCATTGCCATAGGCGACCTTGAGAGATGAGGACATGAAAGCTACGTTTGGTCAATGGGGACGCACGTGCCAAAGATGATTTCATACCTCTTAAGGATAATTGACTTATATGTAATGTTCTTAAATAGTTTATTTTTATGGAAAAGTTGATGGTTTTTCGCCTACTAAAAAAATAAATATATGAGCATCTTTCTTGTAAATTAGTCGCATCGGGATTAAAAACTCGCCTGGGTACTAACTGAACGGATTTTAATTGGGCTGTTCGAAAAGTGCTGACAAGAAGATGGCACGGATGTGGTTTTTTAGATTTCAACCAAATATAGCTTAAAATATTAGTTATGATGAGTCTATAAACACGATATTAGTGGCATTGAATTCAATAACATAGAAAATGCATGAAAATCGTGATCTTTGAAGTGGTTTTTCTCAAAAAGTACTTGACGGTTGGAAAAATTTTTTATAGTTTTTTTATAGACTCATATGATATCATATCTAATATTGAGTCATAACTAATATTTTAAGCCATATTTGGTTGAAATCTAAAAAACTACATCCGTACCATCTACTTGTGAGTGACTGTCCCTTGTAAGTTCTTGTCCATATATGACTTCGTAACCAATTCCCAAGCACTTGAGAAACGTAGTTTTAAACACTTGATTTAAAGCTGAAGCAATTGTTCTTCGACGAACGGTGATTAACTAATCAAATCATCGCCTTTTATACTCATGATTTCGATGCACCAATTATGCCAATTTCGGCAAACGAACTAGTTTTGCTAGATTTTTTTGCAACACAAATTTTGCTTGACTTTTTGCGTCGACAATTTTTTCCTGACAATTTTCACCGGACAATATTTGCTAACAAATTTCACCAGGCACTTTTCGCCGAACTTTTTTCGCCAGACATTTTTTCCCGACATTTTTCGCCGGGCAATTTTCGTCGTACATTTTTCGCTGCACCAAATTTTCCGACGTTATTTGCAGTGGCTAAAAACGTAGGAAATATAGAAAATTATCACCGCTGCTAAAAAAGTCGGAAAGATTTGTGCAGTAAAAAGTGTCAGCGAAAAATGTCGGGAAAAAATATCCGGCGAAAAATGTCGGGAAAAACTTGTCGACGCAGAAAGTCATGCAAAATTTGGCAAAACTAGGCCGTTTGCCCGAATTTCATTACCATTGGTACTTTATACATTCGATCACAAAATGCACCGGACCAAAACTGTAGCATATAAACAAACAGACGCGTTTTTCCTAGATTATAGGATAATATTTTTAACCCCATCCGAAGAAGGGATCTCCAAAAAATGTTTTGGTGTCAATTTTTTGACATCTTCTCTCATGTCTTAGAAGAAATTTTTTTGTTGTTATTTCAAAGAAGATTGTTGATTTAGATAAGTTTTCTCATTAGTAAGAGAAGCAGAGAAAAATGAACATCAAAAAGAAAACACAAAACATATAGTTTGTAGTCTTTTCAGTGGCGTAATTTCAGCAGACGGATATGTTTTTTAATTTTGCATAAGTTATCAATTTTTTTCGAGCCCCAAAATCACAAAAATACACTTTTTATGAATCACTCTATATATAAATTTATGCAGTTAGTAAAGAAAAATAATATTTCTTTATAGATTGAAGAAGATTTTTAATCCCATCCGAAGAAGGGATTCCCAAAAATTTAAAACTAAAGTTTTCTTCTCCGCTCGGAGTCGAAGTGCTCGGCTTCCCGGTAAAAAAAGAAAACTACTACATTAAACGTATAATGCCTTTGAAGTCATTTTATTTGGATATTTCATAGAAGGTTTTTGATTCTGATAAGTATTCTCGTTAGTAAGAGAAGCAGAGAAAAATTTTCATTCAAAAGAAAACACAAAACATATAGTCTGTAGTTTCGTCTGTGGCAAAATATCATACGAATGATAGGGTGTAACCAGCGTCGTAACTTTGGTAAAATTTGGGAGGGGGAGAAGTTTTCAACTTTTTCAAAAAATTTTCATTTTTCTTTCCGAAAATTAAACATTTTTCAGGCTAAGGGGAAATTTTCACCAGGTTCCCTTCATAATTACTACGCTGGGTGTAACCCATATCTTTCAAATTTAGAAAAAAATTCGACTGGAAATTGGGGAATGGGGCATGTGTATTTCGTAAAATTTTTTGCTTCAAAGGGTTTCATGGTTCGGTGGTACTGGGCTTGTCTCAGGCACCCCTCAAGACTGGTTCAAACCCTGCTTGAGACTAAAAGATTTTGCCTAGTAGTAACATCTCGGATGGCCAGAACTATTACGAGTTCTTTAAACCCATAGGGGGCACAAGGTCCAAAGTAGCCGGTTCTCTAGAAAGCTCGGCATTACAATATGTTATTTTCGTTCGTCTTTTTTATCTCTAATTTCTCTTGTTTTTCATGCGAATGATTGATTTCTTTATTTCTCGAATAACTATAATTGTCCTCCACTTTTGTACAGCGTAATAAGCCTTTGTACCGCTTGATCCTGATCCACATTATCAAACACATAGGGCGCTGAGAACAAAATTCCACAAGTTCCGCCAACTGTGATGCCCAGAAAAATGTAGAGCAAAAGTCTGTCGATAATCATCGCTACATACTTCCAATCATCTCGGTACTAAAAAGTTATCATGTGAAATTTGTTATCCTTACTAGGGAACAAGTTACAAAAAGTAATTTTTAGTCACTTTTTGTAACTTGCATCCAGCCAAAAATATGCGAATTTTGTGCATGAATATAAATTTTTCATAGTGTCTCCTTTGTCACAATGAACAATTATATTTGTGCTCAGAATGCGCATATTTCTAGCCGGTGACAAAGATTGTCACTTTTTGTATAGAGTCCCCAAAAACAATACCATTTTATACTCTTCTTCTTGTTTGAGATGATCTGTTATATATTCAATTGCGTCGATGGCACGAATTGCTTCCGGACTGAGAGGATAGAAAGCACTTGTGACAGCGTCGCGTTCCATTATTCGAGTTCCTTCGGTGTGAGTTAGCTCAATTATAGGAGGTTGACAGCTGAAAAATAAAGTCGATTGAAATATTTGCAGAAAGGGCTGGTTCTAAAAACGACACGCGCTAGCATCGTACTTCGCTGGCCATGAGCCTGTTGCTGGCCCACAGCGGAACTGTGGGGTCCCGCTGCGGACCATGACCAGCAAGCTCATACCCACACAGCAAGGATCCGTTGCTTCCCGACGGGCTGCTGGCCAGCCGCTCAGAGCCTGTCGTGAAGAGTCGCAAAAGTTTGTTGGACTGCCAGATCTTGAACCTTCGCTATTGGTTTTTGCTGTCGTTTTAGCGCCGATGCTTAACCCACTGCTCTATTGCAGCCAACGACTTGTAGATTTCATTAAATGACTTCGATTTCTTGAAACTTTTTCTTTTGCACTCTCCGCGAATTTCGTGTTATTTTCCTTTCACTGATTTCCTTCTTTTGTATGCTATTTTCGGCGCTTTCGCCGAAACAAACCCCACGTCCCGAGTCGTTTCTGGAACCAGCCCAACTCTTACTTTGGTAGATCTGAAGATGGACACATAGGATGGTGGTGTGCTGGATTGATAGAAAATTCGCCAATGTCTGGAATTGACTTAAGGCCATTTTTGTACTGCTTGCTATGTTCGACTATTCTTTGAATTAGTGGTTTAGGACGTTTCATACACAACAATTTTGGCATGATCTTAAAAAATTGAATTGTATTTTTCTTTGCAAACAAACGTGCCCCCAAAAACAGTGTCCTAACCCATCTTGGCATTTTATGCGTACGTGGACCACGGAAATAGACATTAATAATGATCACAGTAACCACGATTGTAATAACGTTGAGCACAAATGTGAGCAATAAATACTTTGCCATGAGAGGAATTGTGGACGAAGTTGGCGGCAAGATCTTGGAAACAAGCAAAAGAAAGACAACGATTGAGAGGAGGACCGAAATTGTTAGCGTCATTTTCTCACCTAAAAAGTGCGTTCCTTTTCGGCCAGGCCGGCCTTAACTGGGCTGTAGTGTCCTCAAGGATAGATTGTTGTACTTGACAAGTGATTAGTGACAAGTGATAAGTGACAAGTAACAAAAATAAAGGGAAAAACCGACAAGTTGGCACATGAAAAGTGATTAGTGAAAAATGACAAGTTCACTAAAAACCGACAAGTATGTCACTTATCACTTATCGAAAAAAACTGACTAAGCAAAAGATGTTAGTCAGTTTTTTCGACAAGTGATAAGTAACAAATTTATCAGTTTTTTAGTGAACTTGTCACTTTTCATGTGCCAACTTGTCGATTTTTCCCTTTATTTTTGTAATTTCTCACTTATCGCTTATCACTAATCACTTGTGAAGTACAACAATCGACCTCAGGCCGCTCAATTCTTGTTCTGCCAGGCCAGACCGATCCTAGGACCAGCCTGGCCTGATGCGGCAGCCAAACAAGTTATCAATGGGCTGTTGTTACACTCGGAAGATGGAAAATAGAAAGTCTTCGGTATTTTTACATGGATTGTTGGAGAAAATTTCCGTCTTCCGAGTATAGCAAAGCCTACAAATCAGACCGGACTAGGTAGAAGGAAGAAGGCCAGTCTGGCCGGGTCTTTTATTGGAGATGGTCCAGTGGGTGTTTATAATTTTTAACCTGAATCAGTGGGCAAAAAGAACACAGCCATACTCAAAAATGCCATAAGAACAGTTGGGATGATAAGCACGACAGTGTAAAATAATGTCTTTCTCCTAAACATTATCTTCTTATATATTTTTAAAATAAAAAGCTTGCCTAATCCTCAACTGGAATTCAATCCTAGAACGTTTATTAACTAAAGAAGCTGGTGCGTCCATAACATCCCAAATCGAACTAGGGGAATCTACATATACAGAAAGATCTATCCATTCAGCTTGCTCGAATTCTAGCTTGATTTCATTTTCATTGTACTAAAAAGTTGGAAATTTTGGGGATACAAAAGACTAAAAAAATACCGTCCAAGAGCCAAAGATTAGATAACAAGTTTGTTCGTCAAATGGGAAAAATTCTACGTCTAAAAAGAAGGACGAAAATAGTTTGGATAAGCAAAATTGTGGAGCTACTACTATACAATGAGGGGGCGACCCACGTGGAAAATTTTTCAAAATACGGGTAGAAACATGCGGAGAATCCAAATTTGACATTTTCGAAGCGAAAAAAGGCTTCCCTGACCGGCCATTGAAAAGCAACAGCAGGTCTGGGCCGATCGTTTTACAAACCTAGTCAGCCTAGAAAATCCTGAATCTCGATTATTATCAATCAGCTTTAAAATTTCATATCCTTTACCTATAATACAAGAGCTTTTATAAATAGCCGGAGGCACCCATAGCATATCTCCTTTATGGTTTATTACAACATTACACATAAATGACACTTCATAGTTACCATCAGCACTAAAATTCGCACGCATATTTGAAAAAACGCACTACTATACTTGTTAAACAGTACAATGTCCGGCAACCAAACCTTATCTTAAATTTTCAAACGGATTCTAGTATAAAAAATCTGGAATTGTTTACCCGGAGAAACTCGAATCTCTTTAATCCCACCATAATTTACAGGATTCCATTGCATCTGAAAGTCTTTCCATTTCTAAAATATTAATGAAAAAATAAATTTGAGAAAAATAATTAAAAATTAGCTTACCAATGTCAACCACACATTTGTATGCATAATCTAAAATACGAAATATATTTTAGATCAATAGATATGGGTCAGATTCCAAAAAAATCCGAGTGGATCGCGGGAGCCCGAACTAGAAGTCGCAGATAAGTCATATCAACATTACGTCAACAGATTGACAGACTGTCAATTCGTTGACAGAACTCACAATCGTGTTATTGACGTATGTCAATTTCGTCAATCAATTGACGTACAAATTTGTCATTACGTTGACGCATTTGCGATCCCTGGCCCCAGCTGGTACGCTGTGGGCTCCCACATAGTAAAGGCTTATAATTGAGGTCTGGTTCTTTTCGCATAGCACCCTCTGGGGTTATTGTTCTTTGACCACCCTCGCAACTACTTGGCTGTGCTAACCAGAGCACCCATCTTTGACCACAACTTTGCTAGCACCGATCAGAGCGCACCACTTCTTCGACAAATTTATTGGTCTGCGCCTACCAGAGCGCCACATTTTTGCCAAATTGTTGAGGTAGCGCAATCCTGCGCCACCGCATCTTTGAACTTGTTTCCCCTCTGTCGAAAACTCCCGAAATAATCCACTAGACATCCGAGCCACCCCTGGGAGGCTCGGGTTACAAACATGCAGCGGGCTGCTGACCCCTGAAGCGAGCCGTGTCCCATGCAGTGGGCTGCTGACTCCACAGCAGACCGCGCGTCTACTCAAGTCCCTGCAGACCGCTCGGTAATGTCATACACAGGATTTTTTCATGGGGGGGAAGGGGTACAAGATTCCGTTTAAACATTTTGTTCTAAAACATAAGGGGGACCCTTTGGATTTTTTAAACTTTTCTGGCCTTTGGGAGGGGGTACATGTACCTCCTCCTCCTTCACTAACGCTCTACTGTTCGTGCTTTTAGATGGATTTAAATTGCAAAACTTTTAAACAAAGCATCACCAACAACTGAAAACACAAAAAGTATAGAAAAAATTTTACTCGCCTGATCTTTTTCATCCACAGCTATTAATAAGACTAATTGCAAGGCCATACGTACAATAATCGGAGTGTCATTTAAGTGTTTTACAGGTTGTATAAGCGAATTATAACCTCGGAAAACATCTACCATTAAACGTTCTTCATGATCAGAGCCGATAACGAGACCTACAAACATTTGGGAATATGGTCTGTTTATAGTTAGAGATGAAAATGGTACAGCGGTAGGTAGGCGCGAGTGAGGGGAGGGAGTGAGGCAAGAAGATTAATTGACCCCCAGAAATCCAAAAATTGAAAAAATTTTCGCACTCGGTAATGCGCGCAATCAATTTCTCGCATAGAAAAACCTCCAGGGATCGATTGTTGTACTTGATTAGTGACAAGTGACAAGTTTACTAGAAAACTGACAAGGTTGTCACTAATCAACTTTTTCATTCATTTTTACTCACTTGTAACTAATCAAGTACAACAATCGACTCCAGATGAGTCATGTTTACAAAGATTCGACGCAACGCTCGAAAGCCGGGAAATTATGAAACAACCCAATATTTTGAAAGAAATACCTGCTATTAGAAGAAAGAATAGTATGCTTAAAAAAGTACACATGGATTTCATTTTAGCCGTAAAAAATTGCAATTTCAAAAATCCAAATTAAACAACAAAGCCATTTTCCAGTTAAACAATGAAAACTTATCATCAATCTTTGTAATTTATTACACAGACGTCTCCTTGGCTTTAACTCCGTTCACTCATTGATAATAAGTAGGAAGTATTTGCAAAATAAACGTCCAACACTCGGCCGAATTTCGACACATCGCCACCACTAACTCATACCTTTGAAGTTAACTGAAAGACGCGTTTTGCTTCTCCCCCTAAGAACATTTCGAACATTTGTCTCTTTGAACTTCGACGAAAGAAGGAAAAGGATCCTTGGGCTTTGTGTCCACATCCGCGGTGACCACCTTTTGGCACACAAAAATAGTGTGCGAATTATTACACTTGAAATTGTGTAAGGTGTTTCTTTTTAATTTTGGCGGAAATTTTCCTAAATCTAAATTTTAGACTTAGAAAATCGAATCTCATTTCTCTATATTAAAGGGGAGTATAAATTAGGGACTATTTTATGAAAAAAAAATTTTTTCTAAAATAATCATTTTTAGAGGTAATTTTATGCGGGGAATCGATTGCGCACATTTCCAAAAATTAAAAACGCTTCCCTGACCCTGATTCAGGGGAAAAATTGGGTTTTTGAAGCGAAAATCACATTTTCGGATTTTTATGAGAAAACCGTCGATTCTTAGGTTTTTCTAGGCAGGGAATCGATTGCGCGCATCCCCGAATCATGAAAACGCTTCCTTGACCATGATTCAGAGAAGGAATCGGTATATTGAAGCGAAAATCAAACATTTTCGGAAATTTTCGGAAATGTTTGATTTTTTGGTAAAAAATTTCTAAAATAACCTTATGGGTGGTACCACCCACCATTTACCCACTAGTGAGTGGTTGATGGGTGATATCACGCAAGGTCGTGGGTGATGATGGGTGATCCTACTCATGAGTAGTTTGGATGGTGAATGATAACCCATTTTCGCCCCTTGATCCAAATCAAATTTTATTAAAGAATATAAATTTTAAAACAAAAAATTTTGTTGTAAATATGCTATTCACTCTTTCTAACTACTTTTTTTGAGTTTTTTCGTTGGACCCCATTTTTGTCACTCTTTTTTATGCCTTGTTGAAGGTTAGGTGTTGAAGAAAAGTTCACATATCCTCCATCCGCGACAACATTTGCCCCTGTCATATAAGTGGCATCTGTTGCTAAGAAAAAGATCGTTTTTGCCATCTCTTCAGCATTTCCACCTCTTTTCATTGGAACAACACTCTTTGTATAACCATCTATTAATGTTTTGTATTGCTCTGGGGTAAGACCCATTTTGACTCCAAATTCGGTAGATATGACTCCGGGACTAAAAATATTATTTTTACAAAAATAGTAAGGACCTCATCCATTCGGAAAAAACACCATGAGAAAATTATATATTCGGAAAGTTTATGAAAAATGGAGCATTTTTTGTTTTTACGACATGTTTTGAATCGTTGTAGTTTTTGAGATAATTGTGTTTCAAGTTGGCAATTTTTGAAATCTGTGTATTACAACGAAAACACAGTAAAAATTCATGTTTTCGTTGTAATACGCAGATTTCAAAAATCGCCAATCTCAAATGCGATTATCTCGGCAACGATAACGATTCAGAGACCATCGTAAAAATAAAAAATGCTCCATTTTTCATGAGCTTTATGAATATATAACTTTTTAATAGTGTTTTTTCCGAGTGGACTAACCCTTTAAGGTTAAAATTTGCATACTTTAAAGTGTTGATCCGAATGCCTTTCTCTGCCAAAATTAATGAATAGCATCTTCCAAAATGATCCAAAGCTGCTTTTGCCATAGCATAAAAAGGAGCTAGAGCATACTAAATTTACAAAAATAAGTATTTTTTGTTGAAATTATTGGATTATACCGGTCTAATTGCAACGCCACTGCTAACATTAACAATATTTCCTTTGGTCTTTTCGAGATAGGGAATCGCAAGTTGTGTCAAAAGAACGACACTAAAAATTTAATACAACCATTTTTTATTATCTGCTTTACCTTTTTAAGTTAACATCAAAAGTATAGTAAAAGTTTTCCATGGATAAATAATCGAATCCGGGATTTCCGCGAATTCCAGCGTTGTTAATCTAAATTTGAGTTTTTCAAAAGCTTCATTTTTGGCTCAATTTTTTAAGAACTTTCAGCGTATCAACAAAAAAAGGCAACTGTTTCCAACTGGAAGCATAGTTCTCTCACTACGCCGCAGGACCGTCCGATCTTGCAGGTTAAGCAACGTTGGGCCTGGAGTGTCTAAGTTCGGGTTCCGAAGCCTTGAGCATGTGGAATCCCCTGGCTCCGGGGCGTTGGGCATACGTCAAAAGCCCCAGTAATTTGGGAGTAACTCTTGTTGTGGGCTGTGCACCCCTCATCCCACCTGAAAGTGAATAGGAAGAGAGAGAGATAGGAAAAAACTGGTCCTTTAGATTATCACAAATTTTTGACTTCACCTACCAAAATATCTATCTTGCCAAATTTTTTAACAGTTTTATTGATGAGATCTTCACAAGTTTTATCTTCTTCTATTAGCCCTTGAACAATAAGAATTCGGCTTTCCGGCACATTTTTGGACTTCAAAAGATCATGGGTTTTCTAAAACTGTTGGATTTTTAAAAAGTTTCAAGTTTTACTTGAAGACTTTCACTAGAACGTCCATGAACCGTTACGGAAGCGCCTTCTCCAGCAAAAAGTAATGCTGTAGCTTGTCCAATGCCAGAACTAGAGCCTGTAACCAAAGTTAAAAAAAATAAAAAATAAACAAATTAGGAAAAAAATTTTAAGCATACGTGGACAAGAGCATACATGCGCAGATATTTTCATATTTTCGAAAAAATTGCGGGGGTATAGGGGCAAAATCCAAAATTTTTGGAGGAATTCCAAATTTTTTGAAGTTCAAAAAAGGTTGTGGGGTATTCCGAAAAATGCGGGGCCCATATATCGAAACCCTTTACATTCCCTATGCCACTGGACATCTCCCTATCCCTTCCTAGGTGACAGCCACCCTCATTTCCCATCCACTTGATACCATAAATGAGCAGAGGGGTCCATATTTTCGAAAAAATGCTGGGAGGGGATATAGGGGCAAAATCCAAAGGAGGGGATGCCAAATTTTTTAACGTCCAAAAAGATCAAAAATATGGATATTTCGAAAAAATGCGGGGAATATATATCGAAACTCTCTATTTGACCTTTCTTCCTAAGCCACGTATGTCGGAACATCCTAGAAAATTTGTCAACCAGGAAAATTCGCCAACGAGAAAATTCTCCAAATATGAAAATTCGATGAATAGGAAAATTCGTCCAATGAGAAAGCTAACATAATAGGAAAGTTCGCCTAATGGGAATTTTCCTATTGGGCGAATTTTCCTGATTGGAAAATTTTCTAGTCGGCAGACGTTCCGACACCTCTAAGCCACTACTCCTAACTTACTATGGATGAAATTTTGTTTTTTTAGGCGCATCAGTTTTCACATACATTTTTATCAACAAATCGATGAG
>JAQGCP010001871.1:0-11433 GCA_034699885.1 Acrobeloides thornei | reverse complement strand
AGCTCAACCTGACCGAGTTATGGCGATTTGTAAATTATATTCCGTAAATAAGATTCTTGTAAATTAGATTCCGTAAACTAAACTCGTAAATTAAATTCGTAAATAAGATCCTTTGTAAATTGGTAAATTAGATTCGTTCCTAGTGCCGAGATTTTCTGATCCGATCGATAAGCCTCGGAAGCGCCCCCGAACGAGATCTCTGCCCTGATCCGAGTGCTTATGAATTCTTCTTTTAACGAAAAAAGTTCGTTAAAATTTGAAAAATGACGATTTTTTAATTTTATGGATTTTTTAAACTTTTAAAAAAATTTAAAAATTGATTAAAGGTTTAAAAAAATTTTAATCCAGTTTTTTATTTTGCAAAAAAATGAATAATTTTTAGTATTTTTTGGTAAATAATTTTTGGAATTTTCACACTGTTTAGTCAATTTTAAATAAATTTTTTTCAATTTATTTCATACCCCTCATATCCGGAAAAAATAGCTCGTTTTACGCAATAGGAAATATAAGAGTCATAAAAAGTCAACATAAGTTTTCAATTTCGAACATTTTTCTTAAAGATGACGTAAAATGAAGATGGAAAATTGAAGGATTTTTTCCTGCCTCACTCTCTTCGTATTCGTTTTCAGGAGGGATGAGAGGGTGCGCAGCCCACAACAGGATTTACTCCCAAATTATTGGGGCTTTTGCGCATGCCCAACACCTCGGGGCCAGGGGATTCCACATGCCCAACGCTTCGGAAACCGAACTTAGATTCTCCGAGTCCAATGTTGCTTAACTTGCAAGATCGGACAGTCCGTCATCGTACCGAGAAAATGTTTTTGCCGATTGTGAGACTCAAGAGGGTGATGATGGAAGTGAAAGAGTAGAGGAAGTTATATCAGAAAATGAATAATTTGTTTAAATAAATTAAAGGGGGGGGTGCAAATTAGGGCCCTTTGTTCAAAGAAATTTTCTTTTGAAAAATGACTTTCTAGGATAAAAAATCGATTGCGCGCACTCCCAAATTGTGAAACGCTTCCTTGACCCTGATTCAGGAAAGGAATCGATGTATTGAAGCGAAAATCAAACATTTGCGGAGTTTTATGAGAAAACCGTCGATTCTTAGGTTTTTCTAGGCGGAGAATCGATTGTACGCATTCCTAACCGTGAAAACGCTCCCTTGACTCTGATTCAGGGAAAGTATACATGTATGGGGAAAGTATAATGTATTTACGTAAATAAATTGATTTTCGCTTCAATACACTGATTCCTTCCCTGAATCAGGGTCAAGGAAGCGTTTTCACAATTTGAGAGTGCGCGCAATGTTGGCCATCTACATTCCCAATTGAGCCATTCATGCAAGTTAATTTTCTAATTGTAAAATTTGTATATTGTTAGAGATATTTAAAAAAATTAAAAAATCGCTCATATCTCCGCATAGTGATGTGCGTCGGAAAAATTGTTTGTGTGGTTTTTACATTCATATAATGGGCAAAAAATTGTGATACCTTTGGTCGAAATCTAAGAAACCAAGATCGTACTCCTTCCTTGTTAGGCTGTAGTCAACAGGGTGGGCATCCCCCGGCACAGCCTTGAAGCGTATTAGATGCTAAACTGTTAAAGAGGGTGACATTTATGGACTAATCCAAGAAAAAAATTTTTTCTAAAAAGATAATGTTTAGGGGTAAAATCATGCAAGAAATCGATTGCGCGCATCGCGCGCAATAGTGAAAATGCTTCCCTAATCCTGATTCAGGAAAAATTGTGTTTTCGAAGCAAAAATTGTCATTTTTCGCATTTTCAAAAACCCAATTTTTCCCTGAATCAGGGTCAAGAAAGCATTTTCACGCTTCGGCGATGCGCTCAATCGACTTCTCGCATGATTTTACCCCCTTTTTGACGATGGAGAGTGCTTCTTCTTTACCCCAAGATGCGAGAGATGTAGCCAACCCTAATGGGATTGATATCTATACGATTGATCGGGTTCAATATCAACCAAAGATGGTTAGACCTGGAGATACGGCTAGTGTATCGAAAAAGAAGCCGGAACGTAATCAATTATGGGCTTGTTTGATAGCGACTATATTTTTTATTTTTCTATTCGTGATTACTTATAATCAGATCCAAGAAATAAAGGTTGATCACTGTGCTGGGATTACGGTAAAATTGAGTTGTGAAACTAAATTTTCGACCTGTTTTACAGGGTCCTAAATCAACCTTTTTATGGACTATAAATGCTCCTCATTTAACTTCAATAAGTTACCTATTCGGTACCATACATGAGCCCAACATGTGGAACAATGGTAGGCTCCTTCCACTTTTTCAACCACATTTTCCCATTTTTCAGTCTCATCCCAAGCCAAAAATGCCTTCAACAACTCCGATGCTCTAGCTCTCGAAGTTGATCCACGAGATCCAGAATATGTCAAAAAGAGGAATACCTGCATCAAATTTTCTAATGGGACTGTCATATTTCCGAATAAAACAGACGTCCGACAAAGAATTCAAAGAATGTCTGGATTTTTCCAAGTGAATGTTGGCGAATTCAACAACCCTTATGGTTTCGAAGATCCGATTCTAGATGAGGTGTTGAATTCAATGGCTAAAGTGGAGGGAAAACCTGTAATTTCGGTAGAAACTGCTGATGAGGTAAGATTGGCTTCAAAAATCGAACAAAATTTTGCATATTTTAGCGCTGTGAATATCTAAAGTTCTCTATAGAGGTAATTTTTGCATAGAAGATTTATTAAAAACTTTATAAATCTCGCTAATCATTATTTTAGATCAAAAGCGAATCGATTTTACTCACTGAAAAGTTAAAAAACACCATCGAAGTTCAAAAAAATCAATACCCATACTCTCGACTATCCAAAGAATGGCGTTCGAAAAGATTCATAAATGACCATATGTCCCAAGAAGAAGATGAAGAAGTTCTTCTTTTAGTCAAGACCTATGCCTGTAACATCTTCAACAAGAAAAGTTTTATTGTTGTGGAAGACATGATCCGGCAAATTAATACTCAAATAATCAAAATCCAAACATGGAGAACTAGAAATGGGTATGAAAGTAGATTTACAAACCAAATTGTGAAGATTTATAGAGCTAAGATCAAGGTAAAGTTGTTCGGGGTTGAAAAAATCGATTGTTTTAGCTTTATGAAAGGCTTATTGGAGTAATGCTTACGAAGAGGAATGTTATTATGAGTAAACGAATCGACGAAATGCTTCGAAAGAATCCAAAAACGAAATATTTTATTGCTTTTGGACTTGGTAAGTGGTTAAAAATGAGCAAAATTTCATGATGTTTTTAGGACATTTCATTGGAAAAGACAGTGTTCAAGATCATCTAATCAATTATGGCTATACTATCAAGGAAGTACCATTTACCGATCATATTTAGACAATTTTGCAATTATAACTGAAAAAATACAAAACCAGACCAAGTAATATCCCATTTTAAAGTAGGAATTCCTTCCGGAAATAACTGAAAAATACGAAAATCTTATATTTCATGGTCTGGGAGGCGTTTTCAAGGTTTTTTGATGCATAAATCGATTTCTCGCATAAAAATACCCCTAATAAGCCATTTTGAGAAAAAATTTTTCAAAAAATTTTCGCCAAGAAAAAATACCAAATGACAGTATTTTTTGGCTCACCCTGTAATCGTTTTGGAATTTATAAATTTGTAAGATTACCGTATTAAAGGTGGACAGATTTTTAGTAATGCGTTGAAATCGGAAAGTCGAAATCGTAATTATGGTGTTCCGATTTCGCGAAATCGAAATCGAGAGTCGTAATTTCGAAATCGAAATTCTATAGGAAATTGCCATTTTTAAGCTGAAAAATGCTATGAACTATTGCTGTTTTTGGCAAGTTAGCTAAATTTCGCACGTGTGCGGCCTCGCCCTTTAAGCAGCAGCTTTTTAATCAATTACCGAGGTTTAGATATACATTGACAGCTATGATATCAAATTTAATTTTTCTATTTTCTTATGTGTTTTTGGAATTTGTTTTTGTGCTGAAAAATATTTTTTTATAAATATACATTTTTGGTATTTTTTAAAGTATAAACTGGGGGGGGGGAGAGGGACCGAGCGCTATCGCGATCGAAGGGGAGAGGAGATTTTCTGATCCGAGCGATAAGTCTCCGAGCACCCCGAACGAGATCTCTGCCCTGATCCGAGTGCTTATGAATTCTTCTTTTAACAAAAAAAGTTCGTTAAAATTTGAAAAATTTTTTCAATTAACGAACTTTTTTCGATTTTTTTTTCAATTTTTGACGAATTTTTCAAATTTTGAGGGATTTTTCAATTTTTAACGAATGTTTCAATTTTTAACGGACTCAATTTTGATGAATTTTGGACGATTTTTGAGGAATTTTTCAATTTTTTAAAGATTTAAAAAAAATTTAACTCAGTTTTTTATTTTGTAAAAAAATTAATAATTTTTAGTATTTCTTGGTAGACAATTTTTGGAATTTTCACACTGTTTAGTCAATTTTAAATAAATTTTTTCGAAATTTTTTTCAATCTATTTCATACTCCTCATATCCGAAAAAAATAGCTCGTTTTACGCAATAGGAAATATAAGAGTCATAAAAAGTCAACATAGGTTTTCAATTTCGAACACTTTTCTTAAAGATGACGTAAAATGAAGATGGAAAATTGAAGAATTTTTTTCCTGCCTCACTCTCTTCCTATTCATTTTCAGGAGGAGTGAGGGAGTGCGCAGCTCACAATAAGAGTTACTCCCAAATTACTGGGGCTTTTGCACATGCCCAACGCCCCAAGGTTAGGGGGATTCCGCATTCTCAAGGCTTCGGAAACCGAACTTAGATGCTCCGAGTCCAACGTTGCTTAACTTGCAAGATCGGACAGTCCAGCGGAGTACCGAGAGAACTATGCTTCTTCATAAGGATAAAGTCTAGAGCCATTTTTTAAATGTAAAATTGAGTATGTGGGTGAATCAGAACTAAATCAAAATTATATGGGTCTATGCCAACTAGCCAACAAAAATCAAAAGGACACGCTTAATATCTTGCCATTTTAGCTTACCAAAATGACTTGTAATTAACTTGCATGGATGGCTCAATTGGGAACATAGTTGACCAATGTTTTTTGGATCCAGGTTCGACTCCCGCCGCAGTCGAAATTTTTGCATATTAAATTGTTTTTGTTTAAAAAAATATTTCTGCCTTTATTTTTTACGAATATAAAAGCAAAGATTTGGACGATGGAGAATGCTTCGTGTTTACCTCAAGATGCGAGAATTGTGGCCAACCCTAATGAGATTGATATCTATACGATTGATCGGGTTCAGTATCAACCAAGGATGGTTAGACCTGGAGATACGGCTAGTGTATCGAAAAAGAAGCCGGAACGTAGAAATTTATGGGCTTATTTGATAGTGACTATATTTTTTATTTTTCTATTCTTGATTACTTATAATCAGAACCAAGAAATAGAGGTTGGTCCCTGTGCTGGGATTACGGTAAACTTTAGTTGTGAAACTAAATTTTTTGATCTTTTTATAGGGTCCTAAATCAACCTTTTTATGGACTATAAATGCTCCTCATTTAACTTCAACAAGTTACTTATTTGGTACCATACATGTGCCCAACTTGTGGAACAATGGTAGACTCCTTCTATTTTTTCAATCGCATTTTCCCATTTTTCAGTTTCATCCCAAGCCAAAAACGCCTTTAACAACTCCGATGCTCTAGCTCTCGAAATTGATGTACGAGATCCAGAAGTTGTCAAAAAGACGAATACCTGCTTCAAATTTCCTACTGGGACTGCCATAGAGTTATTTCCGAATAAAACAGACGTCCGACAAAGAATTAAAAGAATGAGTGGATTTTTCAAAATGAATGTTGGTGAATTCAATAACCCTTATGGTTTCAACAACTCGACGAATTTAACTAATGAAGATCCGATTCTAGACGAGGTCTTGAATTCAATGGCTAAAGCCGAGGGAAAACCTGTAATTTCGATAGAAACTGCTGATGAGGTAAGGTTTGTATCAAAAATCGAACAAAATTTGCATATTTTAGGTCTGTGAATATCTAAAGGTCCATGTAGAGGTAATTTTTTCATAGAAGATTGATAAAAAACCTTATAAGTCTCGCTAATTATTGTTTTAGATCAAAATCGCATTGATTCTACTCACTGAAAAGTTAGAAAACATCATCGAACATTATGAAAAAAATCAATACCTATACTCTCGACTATCCAAAGAATGGCGTTCAAAAAGATCCATAAATGACCATATGTCCCAAAAAGAAAAGGAAGATGACCGTCTTCTAGTCAAGACCTATGCCTGTAACATCCTTAACAAGAAAAATTTTATTGATGAGGAAGACAAGATCCAACAAATTAATGCTGAAATAATCAAAATCCAATCATTGAGAACTAGAAATTGGTATGAAAGCATAATATTAGAACAAATTGTGGGGATTTATAGAGCTTCTATCAAGGTAAAGTTTTTTGGCATTGAAAAAATCGATTGTTTTAGCTTCATGAAAGGTGGATTGAAGTAATGCTTACGAAGAGAAATGTTATTATGGGTAAAAGAATCGACGAGATGCTTAGAAAGAGTCCAAATACAAAATATTTTATTGCTTTTGGAGTTGGTAAGTTGTTAAAAGTGAAAAATTTTATGATATTTTTAGGACATTTCATTGGAAAAGACAGTGTTCAAGATCATCTAATCAATTATGGCTATACTATAAAGGAAGTGCCGTTTACCGATCATATTTAGACAATTTTGCATGATAAAAGTTGGGCGCATTCGATTCCTCGTCAAAATTACACCAAGGAGGTTTAGTGAAGTATTTGTGGTGCTGAAACGCACAGGAAACCCGAGAAAAAGACATTTGTTTCAGCACCACAAATAAACTTCACTAAACCCCCTTGGTGTAATTTTGACGAGGAATCGAATGCACCTACTCTCGTTTCATTAAAAAAATTGAATTTTTGAAAAACTTTATCGTATCAACTTTATCGTGTAAAAGTCGTTTCGTGTTCTAATTCAACCTGCAAATTGCGAGGTTTAGGCTGTGTTCAAGCATATCAAAAATGTAACTTTGCTTGAATTTCAATAAAATCGTGTTTATTGAAATGATTGGTCATAACGCATAAAATTTTATTGATTTTTTTTGCTTTTCGACCAATAAAATTTTTATGCTTCATGACGGTAGCACAATGGTAGTGCACTTGGACGGTAGCCAAGAGCTCCGGGTTCGAGTCTCGGTCGGATCCGAAAACTTTTGCCCAATTTCAAAATTTGTACAAAAAGAATTTATAATTTTGTGATTTTTAAACTTATGAAACATAACTTTAAACTACCGAAGGCTACACTATATAAAAATTTGAAAATTTTACAGTAGTAAGATTGAGATAGTTTTGGTACACCCTATATGCTTCTTTCACTTTGTATGTATTTTGAAATGTGATCTCGTCAGGAATCATAACTTTAGCTATGTTATGTTTTTGTTGAAGATGCGGAAGATTTTTTGAAGAAAGCACCGCATATTGATATTGTTGAGCTATAGGGGATGGAAATATCGAAATGTTTTGACTCGCTCATGAGAAAGTGCGAAAAAATGTGACCAGCTTCAATGAAATTTTATCACGAAAAAATCATTCCTGATTCATCATCCCTGATCAGTTCTTTTATAAGGTATTAATGAAATAAACAAGATCGTTTTGTTTTTTAAGTCGTTCGAAAATTGAAAGTTTCATCATTGTTTAAGCTTTTTTGACGATGGATAGTGCTTCGTGTTTACCTCAAGATGCGAAAATTGTGGCCAACCCTAATAGAATTATGTTTAATATCTATACGATTGATGGGGTTCAGTATAATCCAAGGATAGTTAGACCTAGTGATACGGTTATTGTTTCGAAAAAGAAGCCGGAACGTAATCAATTATGGGATTGTTTGATAGCGACTATAATTTTTATTTTTCTATTCGTGATTACTTATAATAAGATGCGATCCTCGAAAGTTACTTATAAGATCCAAGAAGTGGAGGTTTTTAAAAGTGGTCCCTGTGCTGGAATTACGGTAAAATTTACAAGGGACATGCACAAAGTGAGGCTTGAAATTTTCAAATATATTTTGAAAGAGCATAACTGATAACTTTTTAGAAATAACAAAATTAGCTACTATAACTCTAATCTCGAGGAGATAAAAAATATATATTACTATATAAGTAAAAAATGATCCCTTCAATCAAAAAGCAGAGTGGCTCAGTGGATTGAATGCAGGCCAATGACCTGATGGTCCTGGGTTCAACTCCCCTTACTGTCCAAAAGTTTTTGCCTATTCAAGAAAATTTTTTATCTCCTCAGGATTAGAGTTATAGCAGCTAATTTTGGGTTATCAGGTATGCTCTTTCAGAATATATGAAAATTTAAAATTCAAGCGTCACTCCGTGTATGTCCCTTATTAGTTGTGAAACTACTATTTTTCGACCTTTTTTATAGGGTCCTAAATCAACGTTTTTATGGACTATAAATGCTCCTCATTTAACTTCAACAAGTTACCTATTCGGTACCTTACATGAGCCCAACATGTGGAACAATGGTAGGCTTCTTCCACTTTTCCAACCGCATTTTCCCATTTTTCAGTCTCATCTCAAGCCAAAAACGCCTTCAACAACGCCGATGTTCTAGCTCTCGAAGTTGATCTACAAGATCCAGAATTTATCAAAAAGATGAATACCTGCCTCAAATTTCCTAATGGGACTGCCATAGAGTTATTTCCGACTAAAACAAACATCCGACAAAGAATTAAAAGAATGACTGGATTTTTACAAATGAATGTTGGCGAATCCAACAACCCTTATGGTTTCAACAACTTGACGAATTTAACTAATGAAGATCCGATTCTAGATGACGTTTTGAATTCAATAGCTAAAGCTGAAGGAAAATCTGTAATTGTGGTAGAAACTGCTGATGAGGTAAGATTTGTAAAATCAAAAATTGAACAAAATTTGCATATTTTAGGGTTGTAAACGTCTAAAGGTCTATGAAGAGGTAATTTTTTCGTAGAAGATTTATCAAAAATTTTATAAATCTCGCTAATCACTATTTTAGATCGAAATCGCATTGATTTTACTTGCTGAAAAGTTAGAAAACATTGTCGAAGATTATCAAAAAAATCAATACCCATACTCTCGACGATCCAAAAAATGGCGTTCGAAAAGATCCATAAATGACCATATGTCCCAAGAAGAAGATGAAGAAGATCGTCTTCTAGTCAAGACCTATGCTTGTAACATCCTCAACAAGAAAAATTTTATTGACGAGGAAGACAAGATCCGAAAAATGAATGCTCGAATAATCGAAATCCAATCATGGAGAACTAGAAATTGGTATGAACGTAGAATAGTAAACCAAATTGTGGAGATTTATAGAGCTCGTGTCAAGGTAAAGTTGTTTGGGATTGAAAAAAATCGATTTTCGAAGTTGATAAAGTTGACATGAAACGACTTTTACACGATAAAGTTGACATGAATAAAGTTGACAAGAAACGATCAATCCTATTTTTTTAGCGTTATTTGTTAAAGTCTAGGAGTTTTTCCACGACGAATTAGAAATAGAAGTCATATCTAGTGTTCTCAACGTTATCTTGTCAACTTGATTCATGTCAATTTTATCGTGTCAACTTTATGAACGTCCGATTGTTTTAGCTTTATGAAAGGCTTATTAAAGTAATGCTTACGAAGAGGAATGTGATTATGGGTAAAAGAATCGACGAGATGCTGAGAAAAAATCCAAATACAAAATATTTTATTGCTTTTGGAGTTGGTAAGTGGTTAAAAGTGAGAAAATTTCATGATATTTTTAGGACATTTCATGGGAAAAGGCCGTGTTCAAGATCATCTAATCAATTATGGCTATACTATAAAGGAAGTACCGTTTACCGATCATTTTTAGACAATTTTGCAATTTTTTATTGTAAATATATCTTTATATTATATTGTAAATATATGTAATTATTGTAAATATATCTTTTTCGTCTTATTAACAGGACAACTGCACTTCTGAACTAATTTTCTAAAAATAGCGGCGTTTGAAAGAGCATAAAATTCTGTGAACTTTTGCCAAAAAATTCCTAGCTGAAAAGCAAAATTTTGATTTTGAGCAAAAATTCTTTCAGGCATCAGGCATTTTTTTAAAGCGTCCGGTTTTTGTGCGCCACCCTGTATAAATTTAATATCTTCATTCCCATCCAAAAATCGCTCATTCAAAAATGTCTCTAATTCTTCAGTTCGAAAATCAGGGTGGTTATTGTTGATGAAGAGTTCGTTTGACACAACTCCTTTGACAAAGTAATTCAGTTGGGTTGACGATTCATAATATGAATCCGGATTCCGATTCTGGATTCGGAATTCCGAATTCTGATTCTCAATCTGGATTAAGATTCGGAATCCGGATTCTGAATCCGGATTCTGAATTAGGATTCTGGATTCGGATTCTGAATTCGGATTTTGGATTCTGAATTTTTTTATTGTTATATTCGTGTTTTTCACCTAAAAAATAGGGGATTCATTGCTGTTTTTGGCAAGTTAGCTAAATTTCGCACGTGTGTGGCCTCGCTCTTTAAGCAGCAAAAAAATGAATTTTTTCGAAATTTTTTTCAATTTATTTCATACCCTCATATCCGGAAAAAATAGCTCGTTTTACGCAAATGGAAATATAAGAGTCATAACAAGTCAATATAGGTTTTCAATTTCGGACATTTTTCTTAAAGATGACGTAAAATGAAGATGGATAATTGAAGGATTTTTTCCAGTCTCACTCTCTTCCTATTCATTTTCAGGAGGGATGAGGGGGTGCGCAGCCTACAACAAGAGTTGAAAAAAATTGTTGTGTGTGGTTTTTACATTCATATAATGGGCAAAAAATTGTGATACCTTTAGTCGAAATCTAAGAAACCAAGTTTATACTCCTTCCTTGTTAGGCTGTAGGTCAACGGGTGGGCATACCCCGGAAGAGCCTTGAAGCGTATTAGATGCTAAACTGTTAAAGGGGGTGACATTTATGGACTAATCCAAGAAAAATTTTTTTCTAAAAAGATCATTTTTAGTGGTAACATCATGCGAGAAATCGATTGCGCGCATCGCCGAAGCGTGAAAATACTCTGACCCTGATTCAGAAAAAAATTGTGTTTTTGAAGCGAAAATTGTCATTTTTCGATTTTCAACAACCCAATTTTTCCTTGAATCAGGGTCAGGGAAGCATTTTCACGCTTCAGCGATGCGCACAATCGATTTCTCGCATGATTTTACCCCCTTTTTTAACGATGGAGAGTGCTTCGTCTTTACCTCAGGATGCGGGAATTGTGGCCAACCCTAATGGGATTGATATCTCACGGCGGACCAAAGTTGTGCCAAAAGTGAAAAATGCGCGAATTCGACGAAAAACTGTTTATTTATGCTTAAAAA
>JAQGCP010001870.1:0-11437 GCA_034699885.1 Acrobeloides thornei | reverse complement strand
ACTGGATATGCATTCTTCTCGACAAATGATGATGTTTGGTGTCAAAATTAGGTTGTAAATCACAGAACGAAGCGTTCTGCGACTATGTGTGAGAAAAGCTCAGAAACCCAGTTGTTTACACCAAAATTGAGTCTAAACACATGAAATGGGTGTCAAATTGCATGATCAGACACGAGAAACTTATTGGCTCAGTCCCGAGTTCCAAAAAAATGTTTGTGACTCCATATCGGGGTACCCCATGTTAAAAAATCAATTTTTTAAACTTTTTTTTATTTTAACTTCAAAACAAATCAAATTTTTCTCGAAAATCGATTTTTTACTCAAAAATCGACTTTGTGCTCAAAATCGAATTTTTTTCAATATTTGAGTTTTTAATAAAATTCAATTTTTGAGAAAAAATCGGTTTTTGAGAAAAATTTGATTTGTTTTAGAGCCAAAATAAAAAAGTTGAAAAAAATTGACTTTATAACATGGGGTACAGGGACCACGAAACTTTTTTCGGAACTGGGACTTGCGCCAAAGATTTCTCGTGCCCGAAAACCCCCAAGTACCAGAAATCAGTCAATGTGGAGAAAAAAATTTCTTTGAAGATGGGGCCGCAAACGGCAGTCCCCTTTAATAAAAATTTGGCGTAATCAACATGCTTATATTAGGTTGGTGCAAAAGTCTTTTCGGATTTTCAATTTAAATTTTATTGAATATAATCAAATAAACATTAAGTAAGATATTCACCATTATTAAGTATGACTTGCGCCCATTTTGTAGGCAAGCGTCGGATTCTTTTCTCAAAGAGAATATGCGGCTTCTGATCAAAATAGTTTTGAAGCCAATTTTTACTTCTTCGTCTCGATCAAAGTGCTGCTCGTCCAATTCGTGTTGCAAGTCCCAGAAAAGATGGTAATCCGATGGCGCAAGATCCTGGCTATAAGCCTGGTGGAGTAGTATCTTTTAGCTCGTTGAGTTTGCTTCAAGTCAACTTTGCAACATATGGTCTGGCATTGTGTAGCTGACTCGAAGTAGTAAACTCAATGAGCTGGGAGGTGCTACCCCACCCAGTTTATAGCTCGGATCTTGCGCCATTGGACTACCATCTTTTCCGGGACTTGCAACACGAATTGGACGAGCAGAACTTCGATCGAGACGAAGATGTCAACAATTGCCTTCAAAACTATTTTGATCAGAAACTGCGTATTTGAGAGAAGAATCCGACGCTTGCCTACAAAATGGGCGCAAGTCATACTTAATAATCGTGAATATATTGAATAATGATGACTATAAAGTCGCCTTGTTTATATTTAACACGCGGACGATCTTCTGTAAGTTTGGGTGCGAATGAAGACCCTATAACTGACTATCATCTTCCAGAAAGAATTTTTGAAAAAAACTTTCTTGGTCAGAGCTAGGTCCACAGAAAGAGGTTGTAGGTTCTCAGATTTTGAGTTTTCCAATTTCTCAAACTTGTAATGGTCATATCTCCATGAAAATTCATGATTACGAGACAAAAATGTTTTAAACATTATCCTTGTGATTTGTACTTAATTTTTTTCTTTGACACCAATCCATGATTCTTGAGTTAATACTGGTTAAATCTCTTTTAGAAATTTTTTTAGTCTATTTATGAACTACTTGCTTCCGCAAGCTGATTTCCATTTAACTATAAAAAGTCATACAACGTTGAAGTTTACCTACGGGGTGTAGACGTGTCATAAAAGGCCTAAGAAAATTTTCTAAAAGAGAGTTGACTAATGTGAAAACACATATTGTGGTAGAGGAGGCTTCGCTCTAGGTAATAAAAAAAGAATTAGATCTTAAACCCTCAAGGCTGAAGAGTTAGAGTCGAAACAAAACAAGTTAATGCCCCAAAATAGGTCAAAATCGGTCATTTGGCATAAATTTTTTCTAAGTAAATCAACTTTTTAACAACAAATCCCAAACATTTTTTCAAAACTCTCTGTCCATTCCAATGGACAAAAATGTTCAATTCCTCCAAACCTTGCTTTCAATGAGTCTAGAAAGTGTATATTTATTACAGGGTGGGCCAATAGTTGTTGCACAAAATTTATAGTAAACATAACAGAAGAAAAGCATACAATGCCTCAACAATTTTATTTATTCATTTAAAAATTACAAATTTCCAATTTTCATGATACAGTCAAACCTCCGTTTTATGATACCCGGCTGGGGACATAACGACCACGCAGGGATGCCGGGAAAATTTGGTATATAAAGAAATCGATTTGCTATATATACCAAGTTTTCCCGCCGGCATCTCTGCGTGATCGCTGTCATTAAACGGAGGTTTGACTGTATATGGGTTCCAAATTATTAAGGCTATGCGAAATCTTTAGCTGCCAGCTATCTTCTATTTTCTGGTTTTTTTCTTGGTCTTTTCTCGTGTTTTTATTTGACTTTTCTTCCTGAATTAATGCTCTTTTTTGAGTGATTTTAACCCGAGATAGACATGGGGAAGCCTAAGCACCGGCTTAATACTGCGTCGGCCTGTGGCGTGGGCATTCGGCCTAAGCAAGAAGAGTAGGTGCAGACCAGGCCAGGCCAGGACCAGTAGCAAGCCTAAGAAAAGTGGAGAATCTAAGCCTAAGAAAGTGTAAGCCTAATCATATAAAAATCTATGGTTTAAAAATTTAATTTCAAAAATACTATTTTTCAACAAAGTACTGCGTTAGAAAAATCTTTGTCAAAAAGAAGTTTTAACGATTAATTGCATTGGCTTGCAAAGAAAAATTCTAAAAATAATCTCTGGCGGACGACTAGCATAAAAAACGTGTTGGCAAATGCTTAATTGAATTATAGGTCCGCTTGAATAAAAGTCTTTTCTTGAACATACAATAATTGAAATCGTTCTCCGTTTCTTGATTAAATTAAGGCCGAGCACCTCTATTTTTTTGAGTCTCAGTCATTCAACGCCAACCAAAATGAAATACTTACGCTTTTGCACATTTTCGGATTTTTATGAGAAAACCGTCGACGCTTAGGTTTTTCTAGGCGGGGAATCGATTGCGCGAACTCCCGAATCGTGAAAACGTTTCCTTGACCCTGATTCAGAGAAAAAACTAAAAAATCGCATTTTTAATGCTTGAAAACCCAAAACACCGATTCCTTACAAGCATTAAAAGTGCGATTTTTTGGTTTTTTCTCTGAATCAGAGTCAAGGAAGCGTTTTCACGATTCGAGAGTGCGCACAATCGATTCCCCTCCTAGAAAAACCTAAGAGTCGACGGTTTTCTCATAAAAATCCGAAAATGTTTGATTTCGCTTTAATACACCGATTCCTTCCCTAAATAAGGGTCAAAGAAGCGTTTTCAAGGTTCGGGAATGCGCGCAATCGATTCCCCGCATAAAATTACCCCTAGAGGGTCACTTGTTAAAAAAATTTTAAAAAATGTTTTTTTTCGAAAAAATGCCCACGTCACTTACGGTTGTTAATGTTTAGTAGTACCGCATGTTTACTACCGGGATCGAACCCTCCCCGTTAAAGATGACCTTTGAGCATCCCTACCGGTTGCACTATGATGACTCTCGTTGCCATCGTTTTTAAGCATTTTCGACAGCTGTGAGTTGTAATTGAAATCATGTAACTTTGAATAGTGATCGTTAATACTGATTCACAATGGACGCGAAAAGTGCGAAGACAAAATAAAACTTTCTTGTAATGGCTATAACTTTTTTGACGGCACCGCCGAGCTTTGCCGATTTTACAAAAGTTATAGAGCATGGAAAAACGTGTCACTTTTATAAAATGCATAAAATTCGGAGAAGCTGTCAAAAAAAGTTATAGCCATTAAAAGAAGTTTTATTTATTTCGTCACCATTATGTGGGCGCCTTTACAAAAAATCATAAGGACCAAGACACATAATCATGGTAATTTTGATTGAGATTGTTGCCTATAAAAAATCGGCGAAATGTGTTTTTAACTAAAATTTTATGCAGGTCCTATTTATTGGCACCAAAAATATTTTTTTTGGCACCAATATTCTGGATTCGGATTCTGGAGACATAAGGCCTTCAGAAAGCATCAGGCTTAAAGGGGGGGGTGAGATAATAGGTCATTTTCGGTCGAAAATTTTTTTTTGCCAAACAGCCTATATAGGAGTAAAATCATGCGAAAAATCGATTGCGCGCATTCCCGAAGCTTGAAAATGCTTTCTTGACCCTGATTCAGGGAAATAAATGTGTGTATTGAAGCGAAAATCGAAAAATTTTGGGTTTTTGCCTCAAAATTATCGTTCTGGGGATAATTTTATGCGGGGAATCGATTGCGCGCATTCCCAAAGCTTGAGAATGCTTCCCTAACCCTGATTCAGGGAAATGAGTGTTTTGTATTGAAGCGAAAATTTTGGATTTTTCTTCTAAAATCATCGTTCTAAGAGTTATTTTATGCGAGAAATCGATTCAGCACATTCCCGAAGTATTGTGGTATAAACATAATTTTTCAAGGACGATAGTCAAGGATGCATTTTGACGCTTCGGGGATGCGCTGAATCGATTTCTCGCATAAAATATCCCTTAGAACGATGATTTTAGAAGAAAAATCCAAAATTTTCGCTTCAATACAAAATATTCATTTCCTTGAATCAGGGTCAGAGAAGCATTTTCAAGTTTCGGGAATGCGCATAATCGATTTTTCGCATGATTTTACCCCTATATAGGCTGTTTGGCAAAAAAAATTTTTCGACCGAGAATGACCTATTATCTGCACCCCCCCCCTTTAAGCCTGATGCTTTCTGAAGGCCTTATACCTTCAGAATCCGAATCCAGAATATTGGTGCCAAAAAAATATTTTTGATGTTAAAAAAAATATTTACTATTTTATTCAAAATGGTATTTTTGTGAACGTGGCCAAAAAATAATACTTTTTCCAGCCCCATTCATCGAATTTATTAAAAGATATAATTAAAAGTTTGGAGGTTTTTTGCATACAAATTGAAGGTTAACAAAATCGCATGTAATTGTTGCCCAAGTAATTGACAAAGGTAATCCAATATTAACAACACAATACTGATCATTATTAATGTTTGGTTGTGTGGCATTCCAATAGCTATAATCAAATGGCGTATTGTCAGTCCATGTAAAGTTGGACAAACTAACATTATATCTCAATCCAATCCAAAAGCTATTTTCAGTTGCAATGAATTCTATAAATCCTACTCTATAAACGTGTAATGTGCGTGATTACGATCACGGGGCCGTTAGATTTAAAATGACAAACTTGTAAAACTTGAAAAAATAAAAATTTAAAGTTGTAGGGAACGATGAGAGAAGACGAGCAATATCAAAATCAGACAAAAAAAAATGGGAAAAAATCGATTTTTCAAAAAGTTCTCCAAATCGGCTGAATTTTTGTAATCGGGGATTTTGGGGTATGGGGAACGCGAATACGAAAGAATTTTGACTTTTGACATCAGGCAGGGGACGAATCGGGGTTTTTTTAACTTTGTAAATTTACACATGTATAAAACTTTAAAAATAAAAATTTCAACTTTTAAAAAAATTTCATTTTTTGAATTGTTGAGTTTGTCACGTTAAGAAAAAACAGAAACGTGATTAATAAAAAATTGTCCAGCCATACGACCACGCAGAGATATATACGAACTGCTCGGAGTTACTCTCGCAGAATCCCTTCTTCCCCTCCGAACGAGGTAGCGCTCGGCCCCCGGTACTTGGTATAATTTGATTGAAAAACCTCCGATAATAAAATCGTAATAGAAAATTCATTAAAGTAAAATTCGCCAAAGAGAAAATTTGTCGAATTGAAGCGAGAATTTTTTTTCTCAAAAGGACGAGGTGAGGGATTCATAATATTTTTTCAGACCTTTAGTCCAGTAAAATTTTCAAAAGTCGAAAAAAATCATAAGAGCCCCCTTTAGGGGCTATCCATATATTACGTAATCAATTAGGAGGAGAGAGGGTGACCAAATGATTACGTTGATTACGGGGGAGGGGGTCAGGTTACATAATCACATTGTATAGGGTGGAGCAAAAAAGTGGCATGTTGGACATTTTGGGACTCAAAATTTATTTGACTAAAAATGACCCCCTGTGGGTAATTTTATGCGGGGAATCGATTGCGTGCATTTCCGAATGCTGAAAATGCTTTCTGATCCTGATTCAGAGAAAAAATTGAATTTTGAAGCGAAAATAGTCATTTTCCTCTTTTTTCTGAAAAACACTTTCTAAGGGTAATGTTACGCGAGAACTTGATTGCACACGTTTCGAAGCATTAAACGATTCCCTAATGCATACAAATGATATTTCTCATTTCAAATACCTTTTTTGTTTGTTTTTTTAAAGAAAATCTCTAAATTAGCTAAAATTGGTGGCTTTTTCAAAATCCAATTTGTCTCTATATCAGGGTCAGGAAAGCATGTTCAAGGTTTGAGAATGCACCCAATCGATTCCCCCTCATAAAATTACCCCCAAGGAGATCATTTTTAGAAAAATAAATTTTCGGATCCCAAAATGTCAAAAAAAGCCACTTTTTTGCGCCATCCTGTATAAAAATGATGTTTTTTATATATTTTTGTTAGTTTTTTACGCAAATTTTGAAGAAGTTAAAGGACCAGTCTACTTTTGGGGAAATGATGTCATGTGATAGAGCACAAAATTTGGAGCATTTTTTACTTTTACGGCACCACTTGAAAATCTAACGGTAAACTGTTATGATCGAAACAAAATTGTAATTTTGAATTCAAATGAGTTTGAACATTGAAGCGAAGAGCGGGCACTCAGGCATCATCAGATTGTTTATTGAAACGACTTAATAAATCATTATAAAATTCAAAATCTTTGAATATTTAGAAGAAAATAAATACAGCATTCGACGAGGCGGATAAAATGACACTAAAATGATCGAATTTGAACAATGTTTTGGGTTATTGAAACGAAAACTCTGATACAGAATTTTCGTTTCAATAACCCAAAGCATTTTTCAAACTCAATAAGTTTGGCGTCATTTTATTCGTCCCGTCGAGTTATAAGAAATGCTATATTTACTTTTTCTTAAATGTTCAAGAATTTTGAATTTTATAATGTTTTAGGCATGCTCTTTCAGAATATATAGGATTTTGTGAAAAATTCATGCGTCATTTTGTGCATGTTCTTTGTTAGGATTTTTTATTAGTTATATTAATAAAAAGCCATGCCAAAGAAAATGATAAATAACAATCGTGCAAAATAAAGTTAAAGAATAAGCAAAATTATACCTTTTCTCTTCAGATCTAGCACTTTCTGGAGTTGAATTTGAAGAGGTATCCACCATTGATGAAGTTGATGATGAGGGTCGACTAAAAAGCTCTTCTAACTCCATAACCCGAGCTTTAAGAATGTTCTTTTCTTGAAGAACTGCTCGAAGTTCAGCTAAAGTGTAGCGTGGTACATCGTCGCCATCGTGGAGTTGATTCTAAAATTAGTGTATTGTCAGTTTCACTGGATTTAATAAAAAATTTGGCTGTATATAGAGACCGGCACATTGATTGATTTTGACAAAAACTTGAATAACGAAAATGTTTTGCTTTTTTTAAATAATTAAAAAAAATTTTCCCTCGAATTTTTCAAAATTTTTTGATGCAAAAAGAAATCGCTTCGAGCGGGATCGAACCCGCACCTTCGGCGTCTGGCGTCCTAACCACTTGACTATGGACTAGCACAAAACTTAATTTTTATTTCTGTGAAACAAATTATACTGTTTGTGTTTCCAAATCCTTGCAAGCCCGACTCGTATCGTTTAAAATCCTTCTCAATTCAAAATTGTCTTCTTCAGTCTCCAGTACTCTTTTTTCCAAATCGTCCCTTTCTTGAATTAATATTATTCCTTGTTGTTGAAGAGATCCATTTTTCCTTAGTAACTCTTTGTTTTGGCGTATTAATTGTTCAATGCTGTTTTGGAGCTAAAATGGGATTTTTATGTAAATTTTAAGAAAAAATTTTTTAATTACATTTTCAACTTCACTCGAAGATTGTTCAACATCATGTTGGAGCTCTTTGATCTTTTGGTCTTTTTGACGGGACACGTTTTTGAGGTCGATTATCATTTGGTATTCACCTTCGTTTACTGGAGCTAAAATTTAGGTTTGATAGGAGAATGAGTGATATTTCTAGCGGTGTATAGTCCGTTTCCGCCCATAAGAAAAAAGTCCACATGCAATGTCCAAGTGGATAAGGAAGCAGTTCGTCCTATTTTTTGAGAAAAAGTTGTCTAACTATGGAATATACCAGCAAAAACGATCGAATGACGAAAAATCGCATTTTTGCGACTTTTCGCTTCGATACACAATACGCCTTCCCTGAATTAGGGAAGCGTTTTTTCGCTTCGAAAATGTCAAATCCTCACATGTTTTTACCTCTAGACAGGTCATTTCCAGAAAAATTTTATGTGGGTGGCCCTCCCCCTATTGTGTAGTAGCTCCAATAAATTTTCCAAGTCAATTTTTACCTGTCTCATTCGAAGTGATCTCTTCATTTTCGGCTGTAGTCAAACGATTTTTTAGATTTTTATTCTCGCCTTGTAAATCTCGAATCATTGACCAGAGGTCGTCAATTTCTTTTTTATAACTTTCTTCTGTCTCGTCAATATCCTAAATTTGATAAATTTTTGATTGATTTTTTCAATATGTAGCCTACTTTTTCCAACCTTAATTTATCCTGCATACGACGTTGTTTCTCTTTTTCTAGGCATTCAATCGTTTTTTGGAGATCAATAATTTGGGCATTTTCTTTTTCATTTACATTGGCAAAGGCATAGAGGGTTTCGAGAGCAGCATTTACCTAAATTCGAAATTTTGGCCATGTCGAGATCGAACTAGCGCTTTGTGCATCCGTGACACGACTTGCAACTAACGTTCATAAAGTTGACACGAAACTATCAATCTAGGGTTGCATTTTTGACCGGTCAAATGACGTCAATTGATGGCCAAATTCTTATTTTGACCGAATCAGCAAAAGATCATTTCACTAAAGTTTTTGCTTTTACTAAAAAAAAATAATATATTATTATTTTAAAATGACCTTTTGCTGATTCGGCCAAAAAAAACTTCTAAAAAATAATAAAAAATTTCTTTGTGTCTGGCTTTTCGGTCGAACTTATCAAAGAGCAAAAACTTAGTGAAATGACCTTTTGCTGATATGACCAAAAAAAGAATTTGATCATCAATTGACATTTGACCTATCCGGTCAATTGACCGCGATACAACCCTATATCAATCCTGCTCTTTAAAAAAAAATAGGATCAATCGTTTTAATAATTAAAAATTTCATCGAACATCATGCAAACGATCGCGAGATTATCATTCATTTGAAAGAAGTTCGAAACATTTTCAAAAATTTGAAACTTTATTCATGCCAACTTTATCGTGTCAACCTTTCGTGTCAACTTTATGAACGTCTTGCAACTGCGCTATGGGATCTGAACTTTTTCTCATGTATTTATAACTATACCTTAGGCACTAGATTATGTATGGATTCATTTCCATATTGATCGATGAGTAATTTAAAATCTCTTTCAATAGAAGCCGCGAGATCATATACATCAACAACCGTAATCTAAACATATATAAGTATTAGGTTGTTCGGACAGTACAACGTGGGCTTTAAATAACCGGAATTTTGCCGATTTCCCGACTAGAAAAACCCTAGCATGGTAGAAAATTTCATCAAAAATCGACTTCTATAGCCAAATTTCAACATTGTAACTTTAAGATGCAACATTGAAAAACCCCAGTTTTTGAAAAAGTCTGCGTATTGACACGAAAACATGATTTATTCTCAAAAAGAAATCGATTTTTGATGAAATTTTCGACTATGATAGGGTTTTTCTAGTCTGGAAATCAATTGTGTTCATTGCCGAGACATGGAAATGCTTGCCTGATCCTGATTCAGGGAATATAACGTTTTTGAGACATTTTCGGGGTATACTCCTCGTAGGGGTACTTTCCCGTACTCAAAATCAAAAAATTCCTTCAGATTCATGTATCCCTTTTATATCATACATTTACAAGGGGGCCGGATAATTCTATCTGATGCGTCATGGTTTTCCAACTCATATATTAACAAGGAGGGGAGTATCGGCCATTTTTTGCGTTATGGGTCGTCAAAATTCTCAAGCGGCTAAACTTTTGCGTTATATCCAGCTTTACCATAAATGAAGCGCCGAAAAAGTAGCGTTATGGTCGACCCCCTTGCGTGATGTATATATATGTCATCTTTGGATAAAAATCATAAGAAAGCGCAATCGATTCCCCACCTAGAAAAACCTAAGAATCGACTGTTTTCTCATAAAAATCCGAAAATGTTTGATTTTCGCTTCAATACACCGCTTCCTTCCCTGAATCAGGATCAAGGAAGCATTTTTAAGGTTCGGGAGTGCGCGCAATCGATTCCCCCCATAAAATTACCCCTAAGGGATCACTTGTTAAAAAAATTTTTGACCATTATAGACATTTTTGAATCTGGATTTGTATTTTCACCGAGAGTTTTTCTCACCATTAAGTCGAAGACACATTCAAATTTTTATAGAATAAGCAACCTTTTTGAAAAGGAATATATTTCAACCCAGGCTAAAAAAGATTATGAATGCTTGATGTTTGTTAATATTTTTGTGCAAATTTCACGAATATAGGTTCACACGAGAAAATTGATTATGAGTCAGCCTTCGTCATACATAAGATACTACAGCTCGATTTTTCATGCAAAAATACTGGGCTGTTCAATAAGTGATGACCGCTCAAAAAATGCCTCTAATTTCGTCATTTTTCTGCCATTTTCGATGAATTTTTTTCAGCATTAGAAACTGATCATGGGGAATCCGAATATGAGGTTCTTTTTGCTTAAAAATCAATTTTTCATATCGAAAATGAGTTTTTTGTTGAAAAACAACACCATTTTTAGCAATATATTGTTCAAAGCAATATATTCGTTCTAGAGATTTAATCATTTTGGGATTAAACCACATTTAAGTTGTAACCGCATTTGTACCACCCTTAATTTTTTGAATCAATTTTTCACTACTTTAACAAATTTTTTATAAAAATGATCAAGACAAAAATGATAGATTTCGGTCTCTAGAATTTAAATATTTAAAAAATTGTTAATCGAATTTAACGAAATTGCGTTAAAAAAGATTTCAACAGATTTAACTGGTTAAATCTGGGTGGGATCTGGTTTAAGCCGATTAAATCTTCACTAATTTTCAGGCAAAAAAAAGTTGGCTCATTAAGGCAATTTGATTTTCGTTACAATGCATAGTTTCTTCCCTAAATAAGGATTAAAATACATTTTCATGATTAGAAATGCTTGCAATCGATTCCTCGCCTAGAAAAATCTATATAATTTTCGACAATTTATCAAACTGTCTTTGAGAAAAAAACCGAGTTTGAACGACTATATTGCTAAAAAATGGTATTGTTTTTCAAAAAAAAGATCATT
>JAQGCP010001869.1:0-11444 GCA_034699885.1 Acrobeloides thornei | reverse complement strand
GTTTTTCCAACGAGAAATGCTTATCCAAATTCCAATTGGTGAGATTCTTTGCGACTGGCGTTTGATACGAACGATCATCTCCAATTTGACCAGTTACAAAGCGATTCATTTTTCAATCATAAATGAACTATGTACAATCAAACCTCTAACTAAGCCCAGCACTCGAGAGGGGGCTTAGTTAGAGGTTTTTTCGATAATTTAGACAAAACCGTCGACAAATTCACAATAACAAATACAATACAACAAAAAAGCTAAATTTGGCTTTTTAGGCAAAAGCGACGAAAATGGCAAATGAGGCGGGTCTAGCGAATTTCAAGACATTCAATGGTATGTTTATGTCTTAGGGGTCACCCATAAATTACGTTTCCAAAAAGGGGGGAGGGAGTTTGGGCCTTAAATTACGTAAAGTTACAGGGGGAGGGGGTCGGACGAAAAGTTAAGTAAAGACACCCTATCTGTAAGATTCGACTTGTGACCATTATATAAAGGGAATCTAGAAAAAGTTTTGAAACTAATAAAATCTTAAAGTATCTAAAGAAATTAATAAAATCTTAAAGTAAACTTACTGAAAAAATAAAAGAATTTTGGCGCCAAAGTCAAACCTCACAGAGATAGAGGGTACTCAATTTTCGCATTTTTTCAAATTTTACTTTTTGTAATGCACATACGTCGGCGAGGTTAAATCCATTTTTGAAGATCTTGGGCTCGTCAAATTCCTTGAAACACAAGCTAAAAATATTATACAAAAAAGTGTAAAATTTAGAAAAAATGCGAAAATTGGGTACCCCGTATCTCGTTGGGGTTAGGCTTTCGCACCAAAATTCTTTTATTTTTCAGTTGGGCCAAAAAGGTTATGGTGGGGGTCTAAAAAATCGCGTTTTTTGGAAACGTAATTTATGGATGACCCCTTAAAAGTCTAGTGAAAAAGTTTTCAAAAAAAAATTTTTTCAAAAAATAGTGAAAACATTGTACTTTTTTTATTGTAGTTCCGGTCAAATTTTAACGGAACATGGAACCAGTGGCGTAGCCAGGATTCAAGAATGGGGGAACCTTTTCAAAAAAATTTTTTTACCTTAGTCCCCCCTTATGTTTTTTTCGAAAATTTGGGCAAAAACATAAGGGGGGAACCAAGGCAATTTTTTCGAGTTTTTAAAAAATTTCAAAAATTTTTTGTTGAAAAAAACTTATTTTTAACCTGAAAACGCTCAGAAATTTTCGATTTTCAACGAAAATTTTGCTGAAATCTTTGAGTTAAAGCAAAAACCAGCGCCGCAGGCGAAAATTTTTTGAAAAATGCCTATTTATATGCTGAAAATGACTAATTTTTGGTTTAAAATAATGTCAAATTTAGAGATTTTTGTTGAAAAATTGAAATAAATTAGACAATATTGGTAAAAAACCTTAAAGAAAAAAAACAGCGCCGCACGCGAAATTTTTTGAGAAATACTTGTTTTTAAGCTGAAAGTGCTAAGAAAATTATAATTTTTGTAGAAAAAATGGAAAATTTTGGACCTTTTTGATGAAAAAATAGGAAATTTTGGTAAAAAAAATCATAATGGGGGACCATTATGATTTTTGAAAAACTTAAGGGAAAACATAAGGGGGACCATTAGAAAATTTTTTCCGGAATGGGGGGGGGGAACCACCCCTGATCCTTCCCCTAAATGCGCCACTGCATGGAACAGAAACACTATACTTGGAGCTGGAGACGCATATTCACTTCCCAGACACTATTTGCGATTTTTAAAAGAAGGAAAATTTTTAAATAATCGTTAAAAAATATAGTTTCATTAAGATGTAAGTCTTGCGGAACTAAAAGTCTTTTCCGTCACATAAAATAACTAGATTTTTCGATTTTTTCACAATGAACTGCGTGCCACATGGCGCATATAACTTTCTTTAAAATGTCTTTTAAAAAACCGTTTCATTCAGTGAATCACTCAATTGTTTTTCATGAGCATTTTAAGATGATATTTATTAAATCTAAATACGGAAAACACGCAAAGGTATCAGGGAATGGATATTAGTATACTTTTTAAAGAGAGCATAACTGGCTATAGTACTTACAAGGGGAGGGGCAAAAGTTCTCGCCTAAGGCGCCATTTATATAAAACGCGGGCGCGTCGGTACTTATGCACTCCCCCCTAGGGGTGATTCTGCATAAATTTATGCAGAATTCCCCCCCCCCAGACTAAAAACGAAAAAAAGTCATTTTTTCAAAATACCAAAATTTTTTCAACACACCAAAAATTTTTTTTAAACTTTTATAAATTTTTCCTCGTGAAAAAAACTTTAAAGAAGTCGGAAATTTTGGTTTTTTTGGCCATATTCACTTCCCACATTTACAAAAAATATTTTTTCTTTACTGCGTGACCTCGCCATTTTTTGCGGCACGTTTTTCTTCAGCCCAGCTCCGCCGGAGGGGGTTCACTCGCTCTGGGTTAAGATTTCGCGGGTTACGTTTTTGTGGGGTTAAAGGGTGCGTCGCGGCACTTCGCGCCTCACCCTTTAATCCCCCGGCGAAACCTTAATCCACCAACGCTCGCTCATCCCCTCCTGTGGGGCTACGCTGGGCCGAAGAAAAACGTGTCGCGAAAAAAGACTTGGGAGTCACATTACGCCACCATATGACAAAAAATAGTAACAATATTTTTGTAAAACTGTCTGGGAAGTGAACATGCGCCTACAATTCAAAAAATGGTAAAATATCAACTGTTAGTTTATTTAATAATTTTATTAACATTAACAAAGACAATAAAAACATTGAGAACAATAGAACATTAAATTGAAGGCTCTTGACAGTCCAGGCTTTTCATTTGGTGGGATATACTCTTCTACATCATCCTGATTATTTGGATCAAAATCAAATTCCTCGCCTGCTGGAGTAACAAAAGCAACATTGATACGTTTTTCATAAAGGTTCTCATCAATTTCGACCGGGTATTTATACTTTAACGTCTGTGACATTTGCAGCCAAAATTGAATTTTTTTTTAAATTTTATTTTAAAATATGTTAAACATATATAAAGCAGTTACACAACTTCAATGGCATAAAAAGAACACCATTTGCTGCATCATCGGTTATAAACAATGCCGACTTTCTTTTTTTAAATAAAAAGGCAAAAGTTTTAAAAAAATTGGACGCCGGTGGGAGTCGAACTTTGCACTGCACCATGCGGATCCCTCACTTTTTATAACGTCGGGGAAACAAAGTATACTTGCAAATCAAAGTATACCTGCAATAAAAAGTCGTAGCACCAAAATACTCATAATCAGCCATACATTCTCCATTAAAGCAATATAACGGACATTTAGAATTCACAAAATTGTCAATGACCATATTCGCGTCGACCATACTAGATGAACAATCAACTGCAAAAGAAAAAATTTTCAAGTGATAAAAATAATATTTTCACAAATTTGAAACCATTTGAAAAAATGCAATAAGAAAAGTACCTCTTTTCAACTATAGTGTACTAATCAACCTCACCTAATTCGAATTTTTGACAAAATTTTTCTTTTGACAAAAAATTTAAAAATTTCAATTTTTAACCTGTAAATTGTTGAGTATTTCTAGCTAAAAAACAAATCAATTTTTCACCAAAATTTCCCATTTTTTCTACAAAATCTGCTATTTTTCACTAAAATTTCCATTTTCTGAGAAGTTCAAGCAAAAACAAGCATTTCTCAAAATCACCCCCTGCGGCGCTGATTAAGGTGGGACCTTTATATTTTTTCGAAAATTTTTGAAAAAAATCAAAAAATAAGGGGTTATGTTTTTGGGGCCAAAATAACACAAATTACCCTCTCATGGGAAAATTCTGGCTACGGCATTGACAAAACCCCAAGACCCTCTTTGTCTATGAATGGGTCCATGAGGAAAATTTTTTAATTTTTACAGGTTTTGGGGCACTAGGAGTTTCCTTACGCTTACAGAACAATGTCCTTACGAAATTTGACGTGACGACGAATCATTGTAATCAATACGGCTTTTGCGGCCCAAGAGCATACATGGGCAGACCCCATGTTTTTCACCTGGGGGTTGTGGAGAAGGGGTAACGTAGAATGTGGGTCGGAAGGCCAACAAATTGAGGATTAATAGTCGAAAAGTAGGTTGTTTGGAGCAGCATATCTATTTAAAAAAAGAGTATTTTTTAAATTTGTCAATCTTTTTTTTGGTCGCCAACTTTTCGACCCCGTCGGGAGGGGAACCAAATGAGGGTTGTGGATTTTTTTGTTGAAAATTCCACCTGGGGTTCTGCCCATGTATGCTCAAGAGTATCAGTTATATTCTTTTATTTCCTTTATATTATATTCAATCAAGTATAATTCTAAACAATAATATTCAATCAACTATAGTTCTAAACAATCAGAACAAAACAAATGAAGAAACTTTACAATATCAAATGACATTCAAACTTCAAAAATACTAACACAAATCAATGAGTGATGTGTGAATGCCATTAAGTATTCAAAAAACCAAAAACAATGCAAAATTTCAACTTTTCCTATCTAATTGTGACAAAACTATTTCTATTAGGCAATCTCTAACAGAGTTATCATTCGGTAATTTCTTTGCCAGTTCTAAAGCTTTTTGAGAATGGGTTTCAGCCAGTTTTCGTGTTTGGTTCAGTCCTTGAGAGTTCTGGACAATCTCCCAGGCTTTTTCCACGTCATTTGGTTCGGAAAATCTCCGGCTAATCATCGTATTTAATTCAGGATATTCTTGAGCTGCGTATAATACTGGGCATGTTGCAAGACCTAAATTTAGGAATGTACAAGATGTTGAATGACTAGGAAGGCACATAGCGTCGTAATTATGGGGGAAGAAACCTGAGGAAAATCACTCAAATAAAGTTTTCACCTTGTCTCAAATCACTCGCCGTCGGCTTCCCTAAAACTGCGGCAGTCGACATATAATCCAACAGATCATCAATCAGTTGAAAGGCTAGACCCAAATGTCGTCCAAATTCAAAAGCATTCTTTATCATTTCTTCATTACAGTTGGCCAGCATCGCCACCGATTTACAACTATTGGCGAACAGGCTTGCAGTTTTGTAGAAAGTTCTGAGTAAGTAGTGCTCGAAACGATTAAGAGCTTCTAGATCGCCTGAAAAATTGAAAAAACGATTTTGAAATAGGTAATTACTGACTTGGTACATTGATTTGCATAAGTTCTCCTTGGACTAAATCTTCCACAATTTCAGCCATAGTAGAAATGACCTCGGAGTTTCCTATCGAACAAAGGACTCGAGTAGCACGGGCGAGGATGAAATCTCCGACTAAGACGGCCTAAAAAGAGGTATACAGGGTGTTAAAAAAACCGTCATTTGATCATTTTTTGGCGAAATTGAAAAAAATTTGTCCTCCAAAATGACTCATTAGGGGTATTTTTATGCGAGAAATCGATTTTACACATCGATAACCCTTGAAAACGTCTTCCAGGCCATGAAATATACGATTTGTGTATTTTTTCGGTAGGAATTCCTACTTGAAAATAAGGAAATTGAAGATATTTCATGGTCTGGGAGGCGTTTTTTTCGATGCGCACAATCGATTTCTCGCATAAAAATACCCTTAATGAGTCATTTTGGAGAAAAATTTTTTGGAAGATTTTCGCAAAAAATGATCAAATGGCGGTTTTTTGGAACACCCTGTAGTAAGAGCGAGTACATTAAAGTTCCTCAAGAATACCTGGCGATTTCCCCACTGTGCATTCACTGTCGGCTGACCTCGACGCAAATCAGATTGATCAATAATATCATCATGGACTAACGATGCAGTGTGAATCATTTCAGAGACCATTGCTATTCGATACTGGTTCTTTATCACTAGATCTTCATTCAAATGACTAGTACTCCTAAAAGACGTCAAAATGAGCAAATTTAGTAGTTTTCAGTAGATACGGGCTTATATTCATCCAATTTTTTTACCAAAACAAAATAATTCGAGATCTACAACTTTTTGGAAGATCTCTACTTTTTGCCTCAAAAACTTCGAAAAACTAGAGAATAGATAAAACAGAAAAGTTTGAATTTTATATAGTCCATTTCAGCTTCAGCTATAAAAAGAGCTGGACCCAAAATTCAAAATCCGAAGTCGGCATCCACACGTCCGATCTGGCAAGTTAAGCAACGTTGGACCGAACTGACTATCCTAAGTTCGTTCCCATCCGCTCCATTGTGTCCGAATTCGATAAAAAATTTTGCATATGTGTATTTTTATGTAAGGAACACGTTGATAAAGTTATTTTTTCAACAAAAAAACTTATGAAAACGCTATTTTTGACAACTTTTTTTTTACAAAATTAGGTGTTATTCGAAAATTTAAAAAAAAATCATGTTTTCATAAGGTTTTTTGAAAAAATAACTTTATCAACGTGTGTTTCTCACATAAAAATACCCATATGCAAATTTTTTTATCGAATTTGGACACAAGGAAACGGATGGGATTGAACCTACGATATCAACGTTGCTTAACTTGCCGGATCGGACGGAGGATGCCGACTTCGGATTTTGAATTTTGGGTCCAGCTTTTTTATAGTTGAGGCTGAAACGGACTATAGAATTCTTTACTTTAACATAACAAAAGCTAACCTATCAGATTTCGAAGCCAGATTACAAGCTTGACTCATCAACAAACTAACAGTTGGTCGTATCTTTTTACCGCCTTGATTAAAATAATATTTGGACATCTCCTGCATACTTCTCGAAAACTTCGATTGTACATCGCTGAAAGAACTCGAAATCGCAGACTGCTCCAATAGCGTTGTTAATATGTCGAACTAAATTTGAGAGCTTAAGAGAAAAACAGAAAAATTCCTCCCACCTTCAATGATTTTAGTTGGTTTTGAATAGAATCTGGAAGTTTTAGCTTTGAACTACTCGCATCACTAGAATGATAGGCATTGGGGTCGGGTTGAGCTGTAACATATCCACGAGATTGGGGAATTCTTCTTAAATAGGGTCGAAAATGAGTAGAGGTCATCATGGTACGACCGAAGACAACATTCTAAAAACTGGGGTCAATTGTTGAGTAAGGGTAAGATTTACCCCACACCTCAAAATGACACTGAACCGCTTTAAATAGATTGAAATTGGTTCAAAAACGATGAAAAACCACTCCAAAAATGTGAACCGACTTGTTTTTCGCCATTTTTGGGGTACCCAGGCCTAAGCCTTATTAATTAGACCCCCTCTAGGGGGTCCAATTAATTCGGCTTCACTGTATAGACCATTTTGGGGTACCCCAAATATGGCGAAAAACAAATCGGTTCCATTTTGGGGTGGTTTTTCATCGTTTTACACCAATTTAAAGCGGATCCGTGTCATTTTGAGGTGTGGGGTAAACCTTACCCTAGCCGGTTATTGTACTTAACAAGTGAACTTGTCATTAATCACTTGTCAAGTACAACAATCGGCCCCTGGAGGTTTGAACTTTTTTCCTCAACTTACCGAACAACTTTGAGGAAGAAACCCGTAGTAAAACAAGATAGAGCCAACTCCCTTCTCTATCCTCTTTCCATAGTAACACAGTGTACTCCCGTTACATCGCTTGAAAAAATCCATTGATCTAAACTACAACAAAAAACCATATAAATTTCACCACAAAAAACCATATAAATTTTGAGTACAATAACTCAGTTCACTTAATCAAGTACATTTTTATTTTAATCAATTAAAACTATAGCTAATTATTTTATATGGCATTCAAATAACCGAACAATGGAATATAAACTAACAGATAAAATTTTAACACTCAAGTTTTTCGTATACTAATTATTAGGTGTTTTCATAATATCGTAGCAGTCTTTTATTTATATTATAGAAAAAGACTTTTTTGACGCGGTTTTTTTCAGTAATAATGAATAGGATCTCAGAAATTCAATGAAGATAGTTTCAAACAAGGACAACCCAGGTTTTCTTGTCTATAAAGATTTTCAAATGAGGGCATTTTTGTCATGAAATCTATCTTTCGTAGCCGATTTTTAAACATAGAATAAAGCTTTTTAATAATATTTTTGTTAAAAAAAGTATGTTTTTGGACCGCATCGAAAACACCTAATATAAAAAGTGTGCCAAAATTTTTCACATAACATTACGAATCATCACAGATATACTTAATTATGATAATAGAGCTTGGTAAATTCAAAGTTAAATATTTCTTGTGCATAAAAAAGACAATTTTTGGCACTTATAACTTTGGATTTTATTTGGGTGGATTTTATTAGGTCCCCATACACGCACAAAGGGGTGCTGCATCCCTTCAATACGTCGTATCGAGAAAAATTTCTTTAGAAAAATGAGTAACTCGTATTTTTGGTCAAAAATGTTTAAGTATAGTCCCAACCAAGTCGTATTCGAGGATTCAATACCCCTTTTTGTTTGAAAAACATGGATTTTTGTTGAAAACATGGAAAATTTTGGTGAAAATCGTAATGGGATACCATGAAAGAATTTTCATTTTGACCACCAGAAAGAGGAGAAAATCGACTGTTGTGTTTTTCCGTTGTTGTCCCAATCCCAAAAAACCCAAAGAGAAAACAACCTGAAGGAAAGAAAAAAGAATAGATAGTAAAACCCTTAAGAGTACAGATCAAAAATCAGTCAAGTAAAGCAAAAACGGTCAACTAGACAAGATGAGCATAGGCATCGAAATATGCTGAGCATAAAAATACCAATGTTGATTCATGAGTGGGAGCTATAGTCCGTTTTAGCCTCAACTATAAAAAAAGCTGGACCCAAAATTCAAAATCCAAAGTCGGCACCCCGTCCGATCTGGCAAGTTAAGAACGTTGGGCCCGCAGATTCGATCCGAAAATTCGATATACAAAGAAACTTTCTTTACAAAGTAAAAAATTTTTGCTCCATTGTTTGTAAGGAAAATTTTTTGTAGATCAAAATTTTTGCCCTAGTCGAACCTGCGGGCCCAACGTTGCTTAACTTGCCAGATCGGACGGAATGCCGACTTCGGATTTTGAATTTTGGGTCCAGCTTTTTTATAGTTGGAGCTGAAGCGGACTATACACAACTCAAGAATGTTAATATTTATAAGATCAGCATATTTTAAAAAGAATCTTTGGCGAAGCAAAAAGCTCAAAAATTATGTTGTTTCAAGTTTTGATTAACATACACAGCCATATGATATTGTGTACAGGATGAGCAAAAAACAACCGTATTAATCCGCTTTTTTGGCGAAAATTTTTTCAAAAATTGCATGAAAGTACTCTTTATAGGTGATTTAAAAAAAATTTCACCAAAAAACGCAAAAGTACGATTCTTTGGCTCACTCTGTAAGAAATCTCTTCACTTTTGAGCCGTTTAAAAATTATTAGAATACTGCATTTAGACAATATCGCAAACAATCTATGTAGAAAGAAATTTTTTCTCGAAAATAAAGAGTGTATCGAAAAAACCGGAATCATATTCTTTCGACTTGAAATTTTTTCTTCAAAAATGACCCTATTAGGGCTAATTTTATACGTAAAATCAATCGATTGTGCGCATTTCCGAAGCTTGAAAACGCTTTCTTTTCTGATTCAGTCAAGGGTATGTGTATTGAAGCAATGACCGATTTTCGCTATAATACATCAATGTTCATCTGATTCAGGATCATGAAAGCGTTTATCTGTGAAGAAATCGCGATGAGACGAATACGCTTTTTTGAAAAAAAATTTCGTGAAAAACATGAAAGAATCGCCTAAATTCCGGTTTTTTCGATACACCCTGTAATAAGATTATATGTTCAATTTAAACAAGATCACAATTCGTCCTTGAGGACAGTATAGCGACTGTCCGATGGCTTCAACTTCTTAAATATACTTGGCGGCGGTTGAGTTTCCATCGGTACTGCGACTTTTTCTGGTCCACCATGTTGCTAAAAAAAAACAAAGTAAACAAACAACTTCGTACAATATACCGCTGGAGGAGCTGTTGGATCTGGTCCGTTGTGGAATTCTCGATGCAATTTTCCAGAATGAAGATCCAAGATAAATTGCCGAAGATGGCCTTTTTCACTAAAAAAACATTTGTACACTATTTAAGTACAACAAATTACGGCACTTATTCGGAATGCTCCCCATGTGGGTCACAGGTTCGATTTCTAGCTCAATTTTGAGCCCAAAAATCGATTTCTAGCTCAATTTTGAGCCCAAAAATCGATTTTGGACACATGAGCTCAACAATCAACTTTTTGGTCTCCACAAGGGGATTCCGAATAAGTACAACAAATTACTTCAATTTGTCAAAACCCGAGAACAAATACATATGACGGAAAGAATCAATAGCAATTAATGGCAAGTCCTTCTCAGATTTCCCCAAATGGTGCAATGGATGGGCAAACTTTTTGCCATCAGCCATAAGACAGTTGATGCTAGCTTAAAAATTTTTTTTTGTTGAAAATCTGACACTTTCTAAATAATACATACTCTTCATATCAGCTAATTCATTAGCAACAGAATCCTGGAAGATTTTCTCGGATAGCTTGTCACCCACAGTGCGGAAGAGAATCAAAAATGGCAGTCCTTCTTCGGTTAATTCTTCAGCATTTTCAAAAGTGATCTCTCGAACCAACGGAACACACTTGTCGGTGAGCCATGGCCTAAAATTTAGAGATGGGATGAGAGATTTTTCCAAAATCGGATTAGTCTAGATTTATTTTATTTTTCTGAAAAAACCTGGAAAAATCTCTTTTTATCTCAAAAAAATGCTATTTATAAGCACCAAAGTTTAAAAATTTCCTCCCTATTAAGATTCTAGAAATAAGATCTACAATTTTTGTGATAGAACACTTTTTGCCAAAACTTCAAAAAACTAGAAAAAAATCACGCAAAAAATTTCATGAAAAAATTGAATTTTTTCTAGTTTTTTTACGTCATGGCAAAAAGCGATCTTCACACAAATTGTAGATCTTGATTTCTAGAATCTCATGGGAAAGAAATTTTTTACATTTAGGTGCTTGTAGAATAGATTTTTCTAGAAAAATCTGGGAAAGCAGGTTTTTCCGGAAAAATTCTATCTCTACTAAAATTTTCATGATTTCAAAAATGAAATGAACCCCTACTTCAAAGAATCATAATTAGCCAAAGGACCGGTGAACTCGAGATCTTGATTTTCTTGTGGTGAATTAGGAGCACGGTAGAACAAACCATTTCCTTGAGGCACTTCAGAATGAACCCAATCACCGGTGCCCAGCCAGAAAACGCAATCTTCGCGAAGAGCTGAAGATAGTTTTTGGAAGTTGGCATATTCGTCGCCTTGCATTTGTGTGAAGTAACCAATCACATTTCTTTTCGAAGGCTTAAAAAAGGGGGGTAACAATCATGGCAGGATCTCGAAAAGAAAATTTTTTTTTGAAAATTTGTGAAAAAGATACGTTTCTAGGGGTAATTTTATGCGAGGAATCGATTCCGCGCATTCCCGAAGCATGAAAACGTTTCCTTGACC
>JAQGCP010001868.1:0-11447 GCA_034699885.1 Acrobeloides thornei | reverse complement strand
ATATAGCATATTCCCTATCCTCAGGGCTATCCAAAAAGTGGTCGCTCGAAGAAATCCGATTTAAACTCGATTTTTAACAGAGCAATCATTAACACCTTCTAATAGAGCCCCATGGAGTTCTATTAGAAGTTTTACGGTATCTGGATTTATTCTTCCATTTCAGAGTGCTTAACAAGCGCCCATTTGACCGAAGCGTGGTACTTAATCGTGGCATAGGAGGCGATATGATCGCCACCGCAAATGACGAAACTATTCGTCCAACTAGTCGATTTGCTCGCAAAAACTGCTTCTTTAGCCCGGTACAGTGCAGCATCTACTACAAACGATCTGATCCCAATTTCCCACATATTTAAACTTTACTCATCTTTTATATTCTTTTATACCGCTTCGCATAAAGTTGATTTGTTATATTTCTTGAAACAAGTAATCTCATTCTGTAGCAAAGTGTGTTTATTAGTTGTTATAAATTGTGAATAGTAAATAGAAATAATCTTATATCAAGTTTTATAATGTTGATAAAATGTAAAAAACAACTGATACAACAAAAAAATTTTTGGCTCCTTAAAACGAAATTTCGGGAACTGGTTTTTTCGTTTTCGCACAAAAATTTTATAACAGTTTTGTGTTTTTAACGAAGTACAAATTTGACACAATTGTCTGGACCGGGGGCCGATTACAATAAAGTCATAAGGTCAAAAGGTCGACTAAAGTGTTTGTAAGAGACTGTGTGTATAAGGGGGAGGAGGATTTGACCGAGTTTTTGCGGAAATACACCCTCAAGAAGGCAGAGGTACGAAAAAGCAGGAGTACCCCCAATTTCAAAGTGTCGTAAAAAGTTTATTTACGGGAGTTTATCTTCCAAAATCTAATATTGTGCGCATACCTCTAACGATTACTTTTTAAATTAGGCTAAAAGAGTTTAAGGATCCTGAGAAAAACCGTTTTGAGTGAGCGGGTAGCCCCTCTCCAACTAAAATTACGACGCCGGGAAGAGGGGGACCCCCTAATCGGACTATAAAACAGATTCTATTTGTGTATTTGTTAACCTGAAAGCGGGTAGTACCAAATTGGCTAACCATCAGATTCAACATTTCGATGATATTCTTTCTTGTTGATAAGACAAAATTTGGATCTACTTGAGTGATACGATTCGATAATGTACGTAGGAAGGCCTTAAATGTGAATATAGTTGTCACAACTCCATGACTCCTATACCTTGAATTGTCTATTGAAGAAAGCGTCAATTGTATTCCGAACACTTGGAACATAAAACTCAAGATGTTACGAATACAAAAAACAAATTGTATTCTAGTGTTCCAATTGTGCACACAATATGTGCTCTGAACACAACTTTATTCTGAACACTTTTGTGTGCTGTGTTCTTAACCCACAAAGAGCAAAAAGCTTCATGGAAGACCTTTTGCTGATTCGACTAAAGAAAAAACGCGACTCGTCTGTGTGCTTGTTGTTAAAAGTGTTTTCTAAAGGCCTGTAGTAAGGGGTTGGCGACACTTGCGCATGTACATTTGCGCATGAAACATTGCGCACGTACATTTGCGCATGCAACATTTGCGCACGTACATTTGCGCATTCACTTTTATGAATGCAACATTTGTTCGTGCGCAAATGTACATACGCAAACGTTGCATGCGCAAATGTACATGCACAAATGTACATGCGCAATGTTTCATGCGCAAATGTACATACGCAAATGTTGCATGCGCAAATGTACATGCACAAGTGTCACCAACCCTTCCGGAACGGGTCCGGATCGGGCAGACCCGGATTCAATATTTGGGCTTTTGAGTGGGGAGGAAGTTTCCTATTATTTCACTTTTGCATTAGAAGTATGAAAGATTAAAATTACCTTTCTCATCATAATTTGTATAGAAGACTTCTGGCGCACTATAATGGATGGTTGTAACATTCTTTGTTATAGTGTTGCTGTTAGCGATTTTACGAGCCGTGCCAAAATCGACAATTTTGAGATGAAATTTAGTGTCGATCATTACATTATCAGGAGTCAAGTCCTAAGAGTTAAATTACTAAACGCATAACCTCAGGATTGCTGGAGGGGAGTGGTGACAGTGGTGTAGTTAGGGGGAGGGGAATCGGGGGTGGTTCCCCCAAAACCTGGAAAAAAGAAAATTTTTTCCTAATGGTTCCCCCTTATGTTTTTGCTGGCCGAAAAACAACCAAAAATTACAGGATCCTCCAAAAAGGGCACTTTTGCGATTTTTGACCATGTATTAGTATATTTTCGCTTCAATAAACGCATATCTTTCCTGAATCATGGTCAGGCAAGCGTTTTCAAGAGCTGGAAATGCGCACAATCGATTTTTTGCATAGAGATATTTTGATGTAAATTTAAAAAATTACCCAAAATTGCAAAATAGCATAACCCTTTTTATGGGCATCCTGTACATAAGGGCCCCATTATGATTTTTGGCGGTTTCCCCACAACAAACTTTGAAACTTTTTTGTCCACTAGAGCTTACTCGATGTACAATCCCAGCTTGATGCAAATGGTTCACACCACAAAGTAATTGGTAGATTAAAAAGGACATTTTCCTCCCTCCATCTTTTCCTTCAAACTGAGAAGTACGCAAGTTGATTAAAACTCGAAGAGAGTAGTCCATATATTCCATGACAAAATAAACTTCTTCAAAGTTTGATAAGTTTTCTTGAGGGGTGTAAGCATTTAAAAGTTGGATGATCTAAAAGTTTTGTGATGAAAATGCAACAAAACTTAAGCATTACATTTTTATGGTCTACAATTTGTAAAATTTCGAATTCTCTGTAAGCTCTTATTGCATTCATTAAGTAGTTAAATGGACTTTTAAGTCTTTTTATAGCCACATATTTGTCGGTATACTTATCTTTAGCCTTGCTATAAAAGAAAATAACATTTCTGCCTGACAGTGTTAACTAAAGTATAAAAATGAGACTAACATTTTGTCTACCCTTAATCAAGTACAGTCGGCGCTTGTTATAACGTCCCTCTTGATATCATGCCCCTCCCCAAAATTCGTTATAACGCCTCCCCCCCCCTCCGTGCAGCTTTCAGTTCTGATTTTTCTGAAAATTTAATGAAACTTTTTTCAAAAACTTTTCTAAAAGGTTTCTATAGAAAAACTAAAAGCTTGAACGGACCCGAAAATTCGGCTCCAGGGCCACTCAACCCACGGACCACTCAACCCGAACAACTCAACCCAAGATAACTCAACCCATGGACAACTCAACTCAAAGAGTGGGTTGAGTTGTTTGGGCCTAAGCTTAGGTCTAAGCCTAAGGCTTAAGCCTAAGTCCTAGACTTATGCCTAAGGCTAAAAAAAGTCCTATAGATTTTTGTTTGAGTTGTATGGGTTGAATTGTCCGTGGATTGAGTTGTCCTGGGTTGAATTGTTCGGGTTGAGTTGTCCGAGTTGATTGGTCCGTGGGTTGAGAGTGTCTGCCCCCCGAAAATTCGATATAACGGCTTCCAAAATTAGTTATAACGCCCCCACCGTGCCCCAAAGGGGGGGGGGCGTTATAACAAGCGCCGACTGTATATAACATAGGTTCGAATTCGAACAAGATCGAAAAATTTTTTGCCCCATTTTTTCAGGTTTTAACAACATGAATCTAGTCCATTTTTACAATAAACTTACATAACAATCCCAAAAGCACCGCCACCAATAATCGATTCAAATTCATAGCGGTCGGGAACTTGAAAATGACAACCGCCTGAAGAAAGAACTTTGAAACGTCGAGCAGACATTTCGAGCTAGTAATTATTGAAAGAATTTTTAATGGAATTGTCTTTAAATGACTTAAAATAACATAGAAGATTCACAAATTTAAGTATTCTTTGACACTCTAAAATGTCTCAGCGATTGGAATTTCACTGATGCCTATCCTTTTTTGTGCGTCGATATTAGTAACGTTTCCGTGCATAACAACTAGAAATAGTGATAAGAGCACAAGACTAAAAGCCAAATATAACGGCATAAAAATAGGAAAAGAGTGATAGAGGCTGTATAGACTGGAGACTGAGCGCTCATCCACGTCTTTATATACTCTGAAATTCTCAGAAAAAACCCAAAAAACTCAAAAAACCCCCCAAATTAATTGATAGCGACAAAATTTGAAGAAAAATTTTTTCATTTGTAGCATGGAGTGGTTTGGGGGTTATTGGGGATTATGTTGTAAGAGATGCCGACCACTCACGGTTGCTCCTCTCTCTCCCACTGACTTGTGGGCGAGGGAAAAGAGACCTAGTTGCGCGGACCAAAAAAGATGCTGGGTTATTGATTGTTTACGCAGCGACGAAGTCGCTGAGTAACTTTGGATACCACACATTTTCCACAAGATTTTTTAAACCTTGCGGTAGGAGATCAGAAAATTTTTCTGCTAAAACTATCACCATTCGATTTCCAGTTGTAAAAACCCCTCAGTTTAAAATAAAAAGGCGTTTTGGCGTTGATTTGAAAAAGTTAGAGGCGATTTTCCCCGCAGGATTTTTGACCCCAAAATGTTTTTTTTATTGAAAAAATCACCTTATATTTTTGCCGCCCGTACAAAGTCTAAATTTTCCTGGTGTGTTTGTTTGTTTGGTGGAAGTTTTATATGGAGATCTTGTATGGGTTGAGAGGGGAAGGGTCATTTATTACGATTGTCTTTGTGGGAGAGGTGGACCAGATCTAACACCCTCTTCGTTATGACAATAATTGAATAAAATTTATTACGCATTTACAAAATTACAAAAAATTAATATTATCTTTAATTAATGATTTTTTTTCATAACTCTTGACTTTATTTTCATAATTCTTGATTTTATCAAATATCTTTTCTGAAATTGAAAAAATAAAATTTTTTTTAACTTTGAAATTTACTTCTCCACTCCTCTGTTGTCCAATTAGTTGTTTTTGATTCAAATTTTGAATCGTATTGCCCTCTTGGGGGACTAGATATTTCATCCGGATGGTTTTTCCATGATACATATGGGTGTTTTAGTGCTTCTTCCGCAGAAATACGTCTATACGGATCAATAACAAGCATACGAGAAAGTAAATCGCGACCATTTTGAGCTAAAGTTTAAAGTTTTACTACGGCACACTTATACTAGTTATGTTCCGATAAAAGAAAAAAGATCGCCAACATTATTTTTTGGCGAAATTCAACCTCGTTCGACATTTAGCCTATCTAACTGTAAAAAAACTGCGTCGAAAAATAGCAAGGGTTCTTTTTTTCCTGCCTCTCTCTCTCTTCCTATTCATTTTCAGGAGAGATGAGGGGTGCGCAGCCCACAACAGGAGTTATTCCCAAATTACTAGGGCTTTTTGTGCGCATGCCCAACGTCCCGGGACCAGGGGATCCCACATGCTCAAGGCTTCGGAAACCGAACTTAGACGCTCCGGGCCCAACGTTGCTTAACTTGCAAGATCGGACGGTCTGGATGCGTACCAAGAGAACATTGGATTCTGGAGATAATGTCAAATCATCGGTGTGATCTTAGATGGAACACCCTGTACACAAAATCGCTTACCACTACAAAATGGACGATCATTCATAGGAAAGAAAAAATCCGAACAAATCGATTCCCAAGGAGTAGCCTCATATCTTGGATATGAGCGAATATATTCTTGAAGTTGCACATCTAACCTCGATATAAAATTTTCATCCGGGGTGCCGACCACTTTTACTATCTGTGTCCACTGATCGTATTTATCTCTTCCTGGACATAAAATACTGCCTGTCAACAATTCGGCGAAAATGCAACCTATCGACCAGACATCGACTAAACAACATTTTTATGAAAAGCGTTCGAAAAATTAAAAACCTTTATGGTCATATTTGACCGATAATACAACTTCCGGGGCGCGATAGAAACGCATTGTAACATAAGCAGATCTATCGTTATTAGAATCGAGTTGGCTGGCAAGTCCGAGGTCAACAATTTTGAGTTGAAATTTGGAATCAACCATGACGTTATCTGGGGTTAGGTCCTAAAATTAAGTTTTTGTTCTTTACTGACCCTGAATCAGGATGAATAAAGATTTTTACGCATCAATGAGTGCAATTGATTCATACATGAACAAGGAGAGGGGGGGGGACAAGCTACCTCGAGGCTATATGGTGTTGACCAAAAAAAGGACCTTCTTTTTAGCCTGAGGTAGTTTCTAGCCGGCTTCGCCACCCCGAGGTTATACGAATCTTTAACTTTTGGCTCGATGCTAGCTACATGAAGGGGGGACAGTCCCCCCCCCCCCGTTGATAATGTATGCTGTTCATACACATGTGCTTTAGATACCCGATTTGCCAGATTTCACTCCTAGAGAGGAAAGAATTTCGCTAGATCCATCGCTTCAATACCCATTTCCGGAAAAACAAGTTTATGCGTTGTTAGATCCGTTACTCAATGATAGTATAAAGTAAAAGTTTTTACAAGAACCATATATCTTATTTTTTAGAAACAAATTTCAAGATCTTATCAATAAAGTGGTAAGTTGTCGTCACAGCGCATCGACAAAAAATGTTTTTTTATTCAAGCACTCATGATCTAGTGGCTAGGGCGTCAGAAGTTGAATCAAACAGACACTGGTTCGATCCCCGGCTCTAGAGAATTCCAAAATTCACTTTTAAGGCTGAGGATCGAACCAGCATCTGTTTTATTCAACTTCTGACTCTCTATCCACTCGGCCAGGAGTATTTGAAGAAGCAAAAGTATTTTTTGTCCATTTTGCTACGCTGTGTTCGTATGTCAGATTTTTCTATGTGTTAACCGCTTGATCCAAATTTTATTTCAGCAAAATGATGAGGCTCAAAAACCTAATGCGCCAAAGAAAGAGAAAATGTTCCGTATCATAAACCGAGTTCAACATGCTTCGATACACATGGCTTTAACGGATCAGGTAAATACAATTTTTGGATACAATACACTAAAAGCCCACCTTTTTGTAATTTAGCGTTGAAACGGACTATAATGTATTTTTTATGCAAAAAATCTATTTAAATCTGATTTTTATGTTAGAACTTCGAAAAAACATTCAAAAACTTGATCTTGAACCATCTAAATTTCGGAGCTAGTTTCCTTTGGGAGGACAATGAATGTGATTTTTTTTGAAAATTTTTTCCTTTTATTTTCTTCTGAGGCCGACTTCTCTATGAATAATTTTATGCGGGAAATCCAAATTTTGCATTTTCGAAGCCTAAAAATTACCAAAAAGTGGAAAAAATTCGACTTTTTTTGTTCGAAAGTTAGATATCATCTGAGGCTATTTTCGTGCAAAAAGTCGAATTTTTCTACTTTTCTCTGATTTTCAGGCTTCGAAAACACTAAATTTGAATTTTTCGCATAAAATTACCTATAAAGAAGTCATTCTCGTTAGAAAATAGAAGAAAAATTTTTCCAAAAAAAAATTCATGTCCATTGCCTCCCCCAAGGAAACTAGCTTCTAAATTTCAACTTCTTTGAAGCACACGTATAACGTTAAACATTCTTAGAAATATCAAATCAAAGATAAATATCAAGAGAAATATGGTTTGATCTCCGAAGATGAGCTTATGAAACTAACAAAGTTATTCGATAAAACACATCCTAGTAGTAAAGTAAGTATTTGTTTGTCCCAACTAGTCGAAAACATAAAACAAAAACTGTGTAAATATTTTTTACAAATGATCAAATTTTAGATTCGAAAAATCCTAGAAATCTTACAACGGTTAGCCCCTGACGAAAAATGGTAAGTGTTTATCCATTAAAATGGCTAACTTCGGGATCGAAATCAACAAGATTCTATATTAAGTAATAAGGGATCGGGATCAATGACATACCCATAGGAGTACGAATTGTGAGAGGAGGTTGGAAACCGGTGAATTCGAGAATTAATTATTTTTGCAATAAAAAATCGGAAATTTTTCTATCCAGTGTAGCGCCCGAAAATTGATGGGGTTTTGGGGTAGTGTTATACAATGGGGAAAGGACGCATTACTCTAGTGGATACTTGATAGCGACAAAGGTGCTTACGATGCCTGAATGTTGCTTACCTTATAACTACATGCCAACCTAACTTACAATGAACTGTGCACGGCATGATAATAATATTTATTAAGGGGTTATATGGGAAGGGGGAAAATAGACAAAATAACACCCACACACTCTAAGATTAAGACATAGCCGTAATAATGACTAGAGACGAAAGTCTCTCTTAGCCTCGAGAAAGACCCGGGGGAAAGCTGTCCAACTACGCCTCTTTATTGCAATTTTAAATAACGTTGAGCGACTTCCCTCCCCCTGTTGCGTAAAGGCGCGTAAAAATTTTGATTTTTTCGTAAGGAATTTACCGAAAAAATCAAAATCCCCCCTGTCGGCCAAAAAAATCAAGATTCTATCTCCCTATAGGCCGAGCCTCCACCATGGATACGCTTATGAGCGTATTAGTGGTGGAGGGTCGACACGTCAACTACGTGATTTTGTCCCCTCTGGTTACATCACTAATAGAGATCATCATCCAACCGGATAATGAAGCCCAAGTTATTGTCTTATAAAAAAATCCTTTTTAGCGTAATTGTTAGCCAATGGACTACCGTACTCGATCTCATTAAAAAGTTCCTCGAAAAATGTACTCCGCCAATTCGATCGATCTCATATGAAGGAGGAAATTCACCGTCTGAAAAGTAAATCGCATACACATGTGTACATATTCAGTTTTTCTAAAATGAGGCACTACCCCCTTCCACTACTACGGCGGCCCCCCCCCCGAAATTTTTTTTTTGAAAAAAAATCATAAGGGTCCCCTTTTATGATTTTTTCCCTAAAATTACTCGATATCAACCAAATTTTTTACCAATTTTGCACGAAATTGACTAAATTTTGCATAAATGGGATCCGAGGTACTACCCCAGGGTATTCATCTGAATACCCTAAAATACCCATTGTGCAAGTGTGATCGCATATCTTTTTATAATTATTTTCATTTTAGGAATAAACGAGTCAACCAATTCAATGATCCTCAAAACGACTCCAAAGTGCTTTTACTTTCTTTACGAGCGGGTGGTATTGGCTTGAACCTCATAGGTGCAAATCACCTCATTTTCGTCGAACCCCATTGGAACCCTGCTCTTGAACTTCAAGCACGCGATCGCATTTATAGAATGGGTCAGACGAAGCCGGTAACTATATACAAGTAGAAATCATAAAAATGCTTAATCTCATAACTCTTATTTAGGTTGATCTGCGAGAATACGATTGAAGAGCGCGTGGTTCAAGTTCAGAAAGAGAAAATTAATGCGGCACAGCATGTACTCCGAGGGTAAAAAATAGTTTGATGTAATTTGTAAAACACTTTTTTAGAGCTTCAACCGAAATTCATGATTTTACAGTTGGTGATATAGCTGGTTTACTTGGGCTTAGTGAAATTCGTTTAGTGGATGTTGATCAAAATCTTGGATCACCTCTTATGGACGGATTAAATCCATATGTAGCGCCAAGCCATGGAAACACTCTCACTTAAATTTTTTTCTTCTCCATATTTTTTATATGTTCGATTATAACTTTTTTTTCACAGAGACATATAAAGAAAGTACCTTCTTGATAGCTCAGCGACAAATATCCTCAAAATTTTTAAAGTAAGGGCGAAAAACAGTATTCAGCTAAAAAAATCTCGAAAATTGTATTCATATTTTTTTAAACAGATAGATTTAAAATCCTTATTTAGGAAATTTTTAAATTAGGCAAAAGTTTTCGAACCCGCCCGGGACTCGAACCAGAACCTCCTGGCTAACGTCCAAGTGCACTACCATTGTGCTATAGCCTGTTTCAAAAAGAGATACTATAAAACTTTCCGACCCCAGTTTCGAATATTTTAAAGCATATTGCGCATACGACAGAGTAAAAGCAGTTGAAAAGAGTACAATTATGGACTTCATCGAAATATATAAACGAATTGAAAAATTATCTAAATATCTCTTTAGAACATATATGATTTAGGCTTTGATAATGATTGCTTATAAATGGTTTTTTTCCTTCGGGATCTATGAAATTCGATCATCTAGCACGATCAAATCACATGGATCTATTCAAGTTGCCCTTTAATGGGCCAAAATTTCACAATTTGACAAAGCAAAATTCAATGTTCTACATATTTTTGTTTAATTAGATGTTGGGGCTTAGCTATAGATAGTTATGGCTCGATCATGCGATTTGTTAAAATGGTTCTTTTTCAAAATTTGTGCTTTAATAAGCCAAATGAACAAAAAATCACTCTCTATCGAGCTAAAAATATTCTACTTTTGACAAAACCACATTGTTTCATTTGATTAATTAGATATTTAAAACACATCTGGTCGATTGAAAGCATAATGTAGTCCAAAATTAATATTCATAACGCATGAGCCGACTAGGATGGATTTTATCTCAGTCAATATTTTTGTTAATTTAGTTTAATTAAGATAAGTAAGGTTATTATCTTGACCAGTTAGAATTTAAGCTTTTACAATTTTTCAATCCGATTTATATGAAATCATACATTACACAAATCATATTTAATTTCTATGTTTACATGTCATTTTGAACCATAACAAAAAACAGCTTCTGCGTCAACTTCTGGTGCTTCTTGTACTTGAATGGTTTCATGAGAGGCCGAAAATTTAAGAATAAATTTATTTGTGAAAAAATATTATTGATAAGCCAAAATTTTGATTTCATCCCAATTGTACATGTAGTGTAGTTGCTAGAGTTGCGTGCTTCGATAAAACCGATGCCGAAATCGAGTCCCGTCTGGGGAAATATGTTTTTGCACTTAATTTTTTCAAAATTGAATCCAAAAAATAATGCTTTATTAAATTTTTATGTGAAAACGAAGAAATATGTGTTCCTTATATATTTTTTCTGCATCTATTGATGTTATTTATTATTTAAAATTTCGTGACTATTCCTTGTAAGTTTATTTTTTTATTTCTTCATCATTTATATTAACAACAAAATAAAAATGACAAGTACAACATGAATGGCATAGAGAACTTATAACATAAGGTTAATTAAAATATTAAAATGATAAATTAGAAGACAAAGTAAGTTTTACATGTGTTTTAACAAATGTTTTCATGCAATTTTACAAACATATCAAAGAGTTTTGAATAATCATAGAAGAAGGTATAGAGAAGAAGATAGAGAAGAATATACTTAAGGGGATGTTTCAAGAAGTATAAAGAAGATACGAGACGGATTTCAGGTGGCAAGTTGTTTCAAAAAGGGATAGCGCGAAACGTGAAAAATCCAGCAACAGTGTTATAGGCGCATAAGGAATTCTGACTTCAAGTGTATTATGATCACGAAGTCTAGTGTTAGGTAAAACGATATAATCTGATAAATTAAATGAGACTAAGCCATGAATAGTTTTGTACAATAAAATTAAATCTGCCATAACACGACGCGTCTCAAGAGTGTCAATATTTAAGTTCTACTAGAA
>JAQGCP010001867.1:0-11447 GCA_034699885.1 Acrobeloides thornei | reverse complement strand
CCATCGTGTTCAGCATGGTCGAAAACCTAGGGTATATGCCGGTTTCAAAAAAAACTGAACACTTTGGAAAATTGTTGCTTTCATGGGTCGATCCTTATAGAAACTCTCTTTTAAAATTTTCAGATGATGAAGTATTCGAGGAAGGGGCGGCGGTTCCCCTATTTCGTGCTTGTTTTAAATTCTAAACAGTTACTAATTAAAAATTTACCTAGTGGTTTAAAAATTTTTACAGCTAAACCATCACTTAAATCGAACTCGATATTCCCTTCATTTTTATCATATGACATGGAACCAAATATATAATTTGAATTATCGGAACTAGTCATACATTGCCAATATCTTCCGTAATTTTCATCAAATTTGCCCGTCATATAATAACAAATCTTGTTTTGATTTTCTTGCTTCCAATTAGGTCCCGCATATAGTTTCAAAGCCTCATTTAACCATTTCGCCGCATCTTTTTTTCTTTCTGTCTTTATATTAGTAGAATCCGAGAGTATTGAATTAAAAATTTCTCTTGTTGAATGAACTTTAAATCGATAATCGTTGTTTACTAAACAAAAACTTTTTATTGCATTTATTTTATTTTATTAAGTGGCATAAATTGGAGTATAACTTTTATTGAAGCGAAAACTTTCTATAGGTATCTGTATAAAAGTTGTAGCGCAGCTTCTCAGCTTTCCTCTGAGTGGTCGACCGAAGCTCAATTCAATATCTATGAAGAGTTATGATCGTTTAAAAAAGTGAAAGATTTTTGAAAATTTCATAATCATAAAATGCATTTTTACAATTTTTTGGGGGTATTCCAAATTTTTTTTATTAGCGCCAACGTGTTCAGCGTGAAAAATTGCCCTAAAACCAACCGTTGGCACAATCGACCTTTTGAGTGTTAAACTTCAAATAGGCAAATATCGGTAATTTACCTGGTGATTTAAAAATTTTTACAACTAAACCATCACTTAAGTGGAACTCGAAAACTCCATTTGTATCATATGAAATGAAACCATATATGTTCTTCGAATTATCGGAATTAGTTATACATTGCCAGTATTTTCCGTAATTTTCATCAAATTTGCCCTTCATATATTGGCAAATCTTGTTTTGATTATGTTGCTTCCAATTAGGTCCCGCATATTGTTCTAAAGCTTCATATAACCATGTTGCCGCATTTTCTTTTCTTTCTGTTTCTATATTAACACCAACCAACCACATTGAATTAAAAATTTCATTTTTTGAATGAACTTTAAATCGATAATCGTTGCTTACTAAACGAAACTTTTTATTGCATTTTTTATTTTTTCAGAACTATAGAAGCAGTGAGAAAGTTTTTGCAATTTCGGAATCCTGTAACTTCAGGTTTTCGCTGCAATAACAGACCAAGAACATGCAATTTTAGACGGTTTTTTCGACCCTTTTATTTTTTCATAGGGAAATCCGTTTTTGATGAAACTTTTTTTCTTATAGATGGGGGTATGGTTTATAAGAATTGAAAGTGCTCCAATTTTTAAAAAATTATTGTCGTGTTGTTATACATCGATTAGCGTTATTTTCCACTATATTTTACCTAACTTCAGAGACTCGAAATATGCAAATTTGGAGGTCGCCAAGCGCCGAAAATATCACTAAAATTTTCGCCATACCTGAAAACGGTTGTGACTAGGAAATCAGTCCATAAAACCCTTTCCCTGAGGAGATATCAACAAAACAATCTTAAAAAATTTCTCTTATCTACCTTAAAAAACCAAAAACTTATGGGGCAACCTTGTATGTTCCGACCTAATAGAAAAATTTACTAGGAGATTTAAATATATATACAGATAAACCATCATTTAGATCGAACTTAATATACCCAATAGTACCATCATAAGTTGTTCCTTCATATATTTGGTTCGAATTATCAGAACTAGACACACACTGCCAATAACTCCCATAATTTTCATCCAATTTATCGCGCATATATATGCAAATCTTTTCTTGGTTTCCTTGTGTCCAATTCTTTCCAGCGTACATGTTTAAAGCCTCGTATAACCAAGTAGTCGCATTTTCTCTGAATTCTTTACTTAACGTACTATCTGAATTAATAGCATTAGAAATGTCTACTTTTGTATGAACGTCAAAACGATAATTATCTAAATAAAAATTGAATTGTTATTAATCAATGAAGTAAGCGAGTTTTACTTCTTAATTGTCGACACGCAGTATTCAATTCTAATAAAGCATTTTCCGCCTTCGGTTGATTTACTTCCGATGCGTTTGCGTTATCCATTCTTTTATATCTTCGAGTGTAATTTTCACAAGTACATGCACATTCATTATTTACAGTTTGCAAAGTATAAATAATTGAAATAGTCAACGTGAATATCCATAATATTGTTAACCCAAGAAAAAAATTAAAATATTTCTTTTTTATCACAATTACATCAGATCCTATTAAACTAGTATCCGATTTTGTGATGTCTTTAAATTGTGTGCTTTTTAAAAGCAAATCTGGATCTAATATTATTTCTTCCATTTGGATTTTTTCACAATACACAACAAAAAAATGAGAATAACAATTTTCTTTACGAGTATTGTAATAGATTGTTAAAATGTTTTTTAGAACTGATTTTCAAACTTATATTTTACAATCTTTATCGATATTCATGATCTAACTTACAAAATGAATAAAAAAATGTTTACCAGTTCCTTCTGTCGTAAAATGTTCAATTACGTAAACAAGTTTTATGTTATCTTGACTATAGTCATACATGAAGTAGGGGGAAGAGGTACAGTTTCGGAAGAGGTGATGATATGATTTGTGGAAAATTTGATCATTTTTTCACTTTTTTAAGGTCGTGAACAAAAATTTTTTCGGGCGGAAGAAAATCATAAGGGCTCCTTATGATTTTTTTCAGCCGGCCTTTCGATTTATCAAGAGGTGTTTTTAAAATTTTAGACGATGATGAGGCTTTATGTAAATAAATTGATTTTCGCTTCAAAACACCGATTCTTTCCTGAATCAGGTTTAAGGAAGCGTTTTCACAATTCAGGAGTGCACGCAATTGATTAATCGCTTAGAAAAACCTAAAAATCAACGGTTTTCTCATAAAAATCCGAAAATGTTTGATTTTCGCTTCAATACACCGGTTCCTTCCCTGAATGAGAGTCTAGGAATCCAAAAGGGGACCTTACAGCGGTCCAAATTAAAAAATTCAATTGTATTCATGTTCGCCATGGCCAAAACCCCGAGAACAAAAAAATCCGCAATTTTGGGCAGAAACTGTAGAAAAAACTGGAGTAGAAATTCGAAAAATGCAATTTTTTTCGTTTTTTTAGCTAAAAAATCGAAATCGAAGTCTTTTTCGATAAAATTTTTTCTAAAAAAACCGCCTGACGAAATAGTGATAGGCAAAATGTTTTAATAATTTTTTTGGTTTTTGGGATTTCCCGATTTTTGAAGAGAACGGGACTCGAGCGCGTCTGACGTTCGCAGATTCTCGGAGGGTGGACTCCGACCAATATTTTATATATTTTTATGCCGGCATAAAATTTTTTGAGGGGTACACAAAAAATTGTTTTTCTTTTCTCATCGTTTCTCTATAATTTAGTTTTGGCTGTCAGGGTTTAAATTACTCGTTCCCGAGATCGTTCAAACAGACTTTACACGTTTATAGTAGATTCAACCGCTCTATGTCTCGATATCCTGAATACGATCCTGTGTAGTAGGGGGTAGACAGGATTTTGCCACAGGAGAGGGATGTTGAACCTTCAAAAAATAACAAGTTTTTTAATTTTTAAATTAAATTTGAATAAATTTACACATCACAAATAATTTATCGATTTTATTAACTTATTATATTACTCAATAAAAAAATTTCATAAAATAGAAAAAATTATTTGCCTTTATACATAAATATGCCTTGACATGGCATGTTACAACTATTCCAAGTCCCATCAAAAGTGTACGTGTTACAGTTGCAATTATATCTGCCACCATCTTGTGCTATATATTGACCTACACCATTGCCATAATCGCCATAAAAGCTGTTGATACCGTTATCATATCCAAAATATCCGCCGTATGCGGAAGCTAGAGCGACGAGAGCAAAAAATATCGTCAAGCATTTAATAACAAACATGTTTACAGAATGTAAATGAAAAAGAATTTGAGAATTTTTCCAATCGAATTGCTTATATAGTTTTTGAATTGCCCGGTTTCTTGGTAGAATGGCGTCAATGAGTTTGGGGTTAAGATACAATTGATCTCGATTCGGCAAATGGGTTAATGGATAAAGTGATATGTGCATTCTATGTGCTGGAGTTTGTGCTTGTTGCACATCATAAGCCCGAGTTTACCCGATAAAGTTGAATGAAGTTAAGAAATACAAGAATTTTCTAATACAAACGAAATGTGGAAGTCATAAAAAATGGTTCCTTGCTCGACTCTAGTTTAGATCTATTTGTGCAAAATTGTCATATTTCCAAGACCGGTTTCATAACTTACATGATTTTTATTTTCAAGGCCAGTTAACGATTATTTTCAATTTGAATCTACAGATTATTACTTAAAACAAATGATAGAGCAAGATTTTGAACAAAAATTTATTTTTCTCATTTTTCCTATAAAAAATTAGGTATATTAAGTTTCTCGTGAAATCTGATAGATCAGATTTGCGTCAGATTTGCCAAAATTGACCAATTTTTCACATGGATTTGAAAAAAACAGTGCAAAATTTTGAATTTTCTAATGTGTGAAACATTTGTCAAAATCTGTGAGATGTGTTAGTGCCATCATTTGTTTTAAGTAATAATTTGTAAATTTGAAATAATCGCTTTTACTCGACCTTGAAAATAAAAATCATGTAAGTTATGAAACCGGTCTTGGAAATATGACAATTTTGCACAAATAGATCGAAACTAGAGTCGAGCAAGGAACCATTTTTTTATGACTTCCGCATTTTGTTTAGAAAATTCTTGTTGTCCTTAAATTCATTCCACTTTATTGGGTAAACTCGGACTTATGACGCGCAACAAGCACAAATTCCAATGCATATAGAATCAGTTATCATTTTATCCACTAAGCCATTCGCCAAATCGAGATCAAATGTATCCTAAACCCAAAATCATTGACGCCATTCTACCAAGAAACCGGACAATTAAAAAACTATATAAGCAACTCGATTGGAAAAATTCCCAAATTCGTTTTCATTTATACTCTATAAACATGTTTATTATTAAACTTTTGACGATATTTTTTGCTCTCGTCGCTCTAGCTTCCGCATACGGCGGATATTTTGGATATGGTAACGGTATCAACAGCTTTTATGGCGATTATGGCAATGGTGAAGGTCAATATATGGCACAAGATGGTGGCAGATATAATTGCAACTGTAACACTTACACTTTTGATGGAACTTGGAATAGTTGTAACATGCCATGTCGAGGCATATTTATGTATAAAGGCAAATAATTTTTTCTATTTTATGAAATTTTTTTATTGAATAATATATATGTTGTGTCCGATTTTAAATTTCGTCCGATTCAGAGTCGGACATCCGATCTTGAATCGATCGTCTTCGTTTGGATTCTAAATTCGAATTCTGAATCCGGATTCTGGATTCAGAATCCGAATCTAGAATACGAATTCAGCATCCAAAATCCAAGCGAAGATGATCGATTCAAAATCAGACGTCTGATCTTGGGAATTCAAGATCGGACGTCCAATTCTGAATCGGATGAAATTCAAGATCGGACACAAGTTAATAAAATCGATAAATTATTTGTAATTTGTAAATTTATTCAAATTTAGTTTAAAATTAAAAAACCCTTTATTTATAACTTGTTATTTTTTGAAGATCCAACATCCCTCCCCCTGTTGCAAAATCCTGTCTACCCCCTACTACACAGGGTCATATGCAGGATATCGAGACATAGGGCTGTTGAATCCGACTACTATAAACGATTTTCGGGGTAACAAGTCTTTATCGTACGACATGCATTTTTGTGTTGTACGACGTCGTACGACACTTTGTACGACGCCTCGTACGACAAAAATGCATTGTCGTACGATAAAGTATGACGGCAAAGTACAGCAGTACGACAAATTTCGTACGATGCCATCGTACGACATCTTGTGGCGATTTTATCGTACTTTTACGTTGATTTTACGATCGTACAATGACTTCGTACAATAGCTTGTGGGCTATCGTACTTTTGCTTGCGTTCAGTACGATAGAATGTGCAAGCTTGTGCCGACCCTAAACATGTAAAGTCTGTTCGAACGATCTTGGAAACGAGTGATTTAAATCCTGATTGCCAAAACTAAAGATATAGAGGACGATGGGGGAAGAAAAAAATTTTTTGTGTACCCCCCAAAAAATTTTATGCTGGCATACAAATATAAAAAATATCGCTCGAAATCCACTCTCCAAGAATCCACGAGCGCTGGAGGTTCTTGGCTCCCGGTTCTCTTCAAAAATCGAGAAATCCCAAAAACCATAAGGGGTCTTTATATCACGCGTGGGAGCGCCGCTTGAGATCGACGCTCGGGAGCACCGCAGGCACTCAAGAAGGCGCTCGGTCTACAATTTATAAACAAAGATTGGAGCTACACAATAGGAGGCCACTCACGTGAAAAAATTTTCAAAAAAAATTTTTTCTAGAAATAATCCCTCTAGGGGTAAAAATATGCGAGGAATCCGAATTTGACATTTTCAAAGCGAAAAACGCTTCCTTGATCCAAGGAAGGCCTGTATATTGAAGCGAAAAGTCGCAAACATGCGATTTTAGTAGCTCCTAAAAATTCTATAAAAAATAAAACTTTTTTAATATTTTTATGTTATATACCAAGATACAATTTGGCTATATGACCAGATTGATTGTTTGAATTAGAATGTGAAACGTTAAAAAAGTTGATCTCAGCTTGTTCATTAGTTTTAGGATCTAAAAACTTATTAGACATCTTTCCATTACACCCATAGTAGCAATTGTGGTAATATCCCTAAAAAAGGGATTGTTTCATGTTGAAAATAATATAAGAAATGTTTTTTGCTTTCTTACATTAAACTCGACATTCAATACATATCGAGCTCCAGACAAAATAGCTACCGGTCGTGTCATGTCTACTCGATGTTCACCACAAAATGGGCGTGTATTATTTGGAATATATAAATTTGTGATGTTCTTAACTTCTTTAAAAATTAATTTATCATCTTTTTCGACCTAAAATTTGATTTATGGTTGTTTAGCATAAACTTTTTATCATTGAGTTTCTTGCATAAAAATTATCTTTTTCCATCATGCCTCATGGATTACCCTCTCCAAAAACTCCATTATGCAAAGCTTTTTCTAAGACATACACTAATTGTAATTTCTACATTTTCTGCTTGAGAATTTGCCCCATAAATTCCAAAACCAGTTAGCCAATTTCTAGCATTTGATTTGATTACAAAGCTAACAATGTTGTAGATTTTTTAAAAGATATTTAAAAAATCACCCGATGCTATGTCTTCCATTCATTTGCCTACTGAATTGTGGTCCACTATTATAAATGGCAACGTCTATATTTGAAACAAATCCTCTTGGTTCGTAATTAAATGGAGTGTCATTTAACTTAACGTCACCCAATGTAAATGTTAATAGCAAATCAAGACACTCACTCTCACTCAATATGCAATTCTTTTTATCTAAAAAAGATGTTATGTGACACTTTCTTGGGCTTTCAAAGGTTGCCTTAAACAGTTGGATTGGGTTTCAAGTTGAATTTATTTAGTGAGATTAGCGCATGAGAAAATTTTTAAGAGTCATACCGAGAAAATTCCACCTCTCGGAAAAATGCAAATCCTGGCCTGAAGGTCAAAAAACCGATTTTACGTTGATTTTTTGAATTTTCTAACCTGTCTAAAACACCTTAGATAATTTTTTTCGGCCAAAATTTATATCTGGCTTGTATCTTTCAACATAGCGAACATTTCTAGCGTGGTTTAGAAAAATCTGAGAACTTTCGTTTTTTGAGGCTACAAAGTTAAAAATTTTTCTTTTAAAGTTTTCTCTTTCCATGAACTTAAGGAAATTAAATTGGTTGATAAACTAACGCTATACAATGAAACTATATACCGAATTAAGAAAAGGATATTTATATGACCTCGACCCTCCTTAGGATCACATTTTTGGCAAGAATCACATGCCATACGTCATATAAATAGCTTTTTCATGATTCCGGGAAAGATTTACAGGTCTCGGAAATGTAAAATTCGGATTTCCCGCATAAAATTACCCTAGAGGGGTCAATTACAATTGGGGGGGGGGTCCTTTCAACAATGAGTCACTGTAATGATTCTCTTTTTAAAATTACCATAAGCATAAGCCGCAAACTCCGACGCACGCATAGCAGGAAACCGTATTGCATATAAAGCAGCACCCAAAACTAAGCGTTTGTTTTCGGAAGTAGTATCCAAGTTCTTTTTTACGCACTGGACTTCAGCCCACTTTAATACCTAAAATATTAGTTATTGTTGCGAAGTTTTCTCAGGGACTCCTTAAGTATTGTTGAAAATGTGGATCAGGGCCTTATTTCTCCATACTAATAAACAACATACTTCTTGAAACAAAGTCCATTCATCAATTTTGAGTGTATCAAACTGAAGAATACGGGCAAGAGTTGGCTCATCAAGATTTTTAAATTCTTCAGATGTTACTACATCCGCCGTGGCAAATGAGATAATAGACTCGCATGTTCTAATAAGTCTTTCATTTTCGTATAACACTGCTTGGGTTAATATATAACAAACATTTTCAGTATCAACTTTGTCTTCCAAAAATTTTGCGCATTCCCTTTCTAGGCCAGTAAGAAGATATTTTTTCGCTAAATTCATTTTGATTAATCTACTTTGTTATAACTAAACCTGCATAAAGGACATTAAATACAATGTTAATTTCAAGTTCAACCTTCTCAGAGTATATATAAGTCAAAACATGGTTTAGTGCTTCAGAAGTTATATCCGGCACTCGAATAACTTCTAGATCTTTATCTCCATCTTTCATAGTTTCTTTTTGTGTAGACTGTGCAAGTGACCCATAAAACATTCGAACAAACACGGGTGAGCTGATACAGAGCACATACTTATGAGATTTGATAGGCTAAATTTTTTTTAATGTGTCGTTATTTAAAAAAAATTAAATACCACTTCTTCTTCTCCAGCTAAAAACACAACGTCAGCGAAAAAGTCATTTGTATACGCGTGTAGCATACGCTCTTTTAATGACTTGTCCTGTTGCCAATCATCGGTATCCACATTATGCCCAATTTCTTGGTTCATTATTAACTATAACAAATAAAATAACCGGGAGGCGCTAAGCGCTTGGAGGGAATGTGACTTCGAGCGGCAAATAAGATTTTAACTTTTTTATGCCAGCATAAAATATAAAATTAGAAATAAAATTTTTTGAGGAAGTACCTTCGTAAAAGTGGTGTCGATCGTCTTCTCTTATTGTCCCCTACCACTTTAGTTTTAACACTGAGGGTGCGCGTTATCAGTTGTACCGTGCTCGGCACGACGTTAACAGCTGCGTTAGCAGTTGTGCCGGCACAACTCGGAGGCAACACGATGTTAGCAGTTGTGCCACGCGTTGTGCCGTTCGTGCCGCCGTTGTAAAACAGCGGCACAACTGATAACGCACACCCTGAAGGTTTAAGCCAAACGCTCCCGAGATCGTAACTACAAACAAAAGATATTATACGTATATATAGTAATAGGATATGTCTTCGGTAATATAGGCTAATATTTCGAAATTGTCGAGAATATCTTTTGCTTGTTGACAAAAATTAGTGATAAGGAAAAATGAAAATAAAAAATGTATACTCAATTTTAAATTAATCATTTTATTTGCACTTTAGCTAATGAACAATTTTTATATTACAAAAATATACACAAAATGAAGTTCATGATCACTTTTTAAAAATGTTAATATTTGACTATAGAAGTCAATTTTTGACGAAATTTTCGACATTTCTAGGGTTTTTCTATGCGCCGAACAAGAATCCGTCGTTATTTTTTCTCCTAGATCTCACGAATATGGTCAAAAATAGCTTACAAAACAGACCTTTTTTGAGATTATACCACGTAGGATTACCTTCCCGTGATCAAAAGTTCTCCAAATCGGCTGAAATTTGGTATCCAAGGTTTTTCTACATGGGGAACACGAACTCGAAAGAATTTTTTGATTTTGACCACGGGAAGGTACCCCTTACGAGGATAAAATCCCCAAAGAAGGTCTGTTTTTGTAAGCCATTTTTGATCATATTCCTAGGAGAAAAGGAGAAAAAATAACGGCGGATTCTTGTTCGGCGCATAAAAAACCCTAGAAATGTCGAAAATTTCGTCAAAAATCGACTTCTATAGTCAAAAAATAACATTTTTTTAAAAGTGATCACGAACTTTTAACTCCCGGTAATCATCAATGGTCTAGTTTATTTTATACATTAAATTTTCAAGTTTTCGTTGTAATACACAATCTTTTGAATACAAAATACCAACTTTTGGATTATTCGTAGATTTGTCTTGTGTTTTCGAGATTTTTCTTTAAATTTATTTTTCTTGAGAATAATTTGCAAATGCAATAAAAATCTCAAAAACACAAGAATTTAAAACAAATAGACAAAAAATCCCCAAATTAGTTTTTTGTTCATATTTTATGTGCATAGATTGTATATTACACAGAAAACCTGAAAACTTGATATAAAATAAACTAACCACAAGAAACTCCATATATGATTATTTTATCCTGAAAAATCGCGTCGAAAAAAAACTTGGAACTAAGATATGAGCTTTGATTTTTGTTCCATGTTTTTTGCCGCTACTTTTTAGAATTTGAATATACATATAGAAGACAGATTTCTAAAAATCCATTCTTAATATACTACAGTTCGAGGCGTTCTTCTTCGATTCTTCATAATTTTCCCAACTACTATACATGTAATACAAATAGCACATATTGGAACTACAAGAATAATAACAAGGATTATCACAAAAACTGCAACGGTCATGCCCATAATCAATTTTCCAGCATTTTCTATATCTTTTTGATGTTCATTAAATCTTTGATCAAATTCTTTTGATCTTTGATCAAATTCTTTTTGTGATTGTTTCCAATCATTATCATTAAAAAAATCAGCCTTGACTAGTTGAATATAGAAAAGGGAGACAAATGCTGCCAATACGAGAATTTTGAAGCTAGATAAAAAATAAGATTGGTTTGACATCAGTTCGAAATTATTTGAAAAAAATTGATCTAGGACAAATATTTTATGAAAAAAAATCAACGAAATTATTGTATTAAAAGACCAGTCTAGTCAGTTAAAATCATATGAAAAAAATGATATATTCGGAAAGTTGATGAAAAATGGAACATTTTTTGTTTTTACGGCATGTTCTGAATCGTTGTAGTTTTCGAGATAATTGCGTTTGAAA
>JAQGCP010001866.1:0-11447 GCA_034699885.1 Acrobeloides thornei | reverse complement strand
TTATCAATTTTTTGGGATTTTTAGACCCCCCCCCCCCCAACGTTATCAACTTTTTATGGAGAGGGCTGACCCCCCCCCCTCCCAACATGATAATGTAATATCTGAATGGCCTCTATCTTGGCTTATGCATAACTGTTGCGCACACAATTTCTCTTTTAGTTGAACATTCGTTGCCCCCCGGCGATCTTAGCCACATTTTTACAGTACCAAGAATACAAAAGACCTTCAAGTCGATGTATGAAAATCCTGAGCAGAGTCAAATTGATCGAGGTCTATACCAAACTACAGTAAGTATGAAAGAAATGTGATCATACGTAGAAAATGGCCAAAAATCTATTTTTTGAAAAAGCCAAAATGGGGGGTTGAAAAATTTCTTTGGTATCCGCGACAAAAAATCTTTAGATGGATTCCGAATCGGGTTACGACGATGAAGCTTCGAGTTCGTGTGGTTCAATAAAAATTTCTCTTTTCTACGACAACAACTTGGGCTTGATGACAGTAGTGCTGAAACAAGCCAACGAACTAGTCCCCAAGAGACAGGTGAGAATCCCTTCTTCGCCTAACTCATTTTTGTGCATACGTTAGGACGGCTATCCAAACCCCTATTTCAAAGTCACTTTGGATGTGCCTGATAGCACTCATGCAAAAACTCAACAACAGTCGAAAATTTACCGAAATACTTCATCTCCGATAATAGAAGAGGAATTTTTCTTTCAAGTGCCAAATGGAGCTTTGGGACAGTGTCGACTAGAAATTCTTGTCTTTGATTTCGATCAATTTTCTGTGGGTGAGTGATAGCAGTGAAACTTTCTGTTATAAATAATTGTTTGTTGAGCTTTAGATGAATGTATTGGCTATTGTTGGCTAACACTTGGCCGAGTTACAGTGTCCACAAATCAAGAAATTCCTACTATATTTTGGGCCGAAGTTCTACCCTTTGATGACGACATAGGGGTAATTCAAATTAGCAAGTACCCTGGGGATCGCGGATCCGTTTATTCGCTAACATCGGGGGGGGGGGTGTCTCTATAGACTCCCTGAACCACTTCTACTACTACTAAGTTAGTAGTAGTACTAATAGTAGTAGTAGTTAGTAGTAGTAGTTAGTAGTAGTAGTAGTTAATAGTAGTAGTAGTTAGTAGTAATAGTTAGTAGTAGTAATGGTAGTAGTAGTTAGTAGTAGTAATAGTAGTAGTATTTAGTAGTAGTAATAATAGTAGTAGTTAGTAGTAGTAATTAGTAGTAGTAATAGTAGTAGTAGTTAGTAGTAGTAGACTTTGACTGAAGTCCGAAATGACCGTCAAGAATATGAAATCATTTGCCAAGTTTTTCATCCAATAAATAAAGCCATTCTCAAACTAGAGGTATCCCTATATACAAGGGCGGATAGAAAGAAGGTGGGAGAGAACTCTGGGTATTCCCCTTCTCATTCAGAATGGCAAAAAATATAATGTAAAATAGAAAAAATGTACTACTAACTACTATTACTACTAACTACTACTATTACTACTACTAACTACTACTATTACTTCTACTACTAACTATTACTACTACTAATTACTACTATTACTACTATTACTACTACTATTACTACTAACTAATACTACTAACCACTACTATTTACTACTAACTACTACTACTAACTACTATTACTACTAACTACTACTACTAACTACTATTACTGCTAACCACTACTACTATTACTACTACTAATTACTACTATTACTACTACTAACTACTACTATTACTACTAACACTAAATTAGCAAGTGCCTGATCAACTGGGAACCACAGATCCGTTTACCCGCTAATATCGGGGGAGGGGGGGGGGTGTCTCTATAAACTCTCTTAATCCCCTCGCTACGTGCCTGGCCACCTGAAAAGTTAGGCTAAAGGAGAATCCTCGAAACCCGATCGTACTCTCGATTCTCTTTCTCTGATGATGCTCGATGTTTTTAGTCTGGTTATGGCGAAATCCTTCTCTCGTTAGCTTATTTATCCAAAGCACAAAGGTATTTTTGATTTTCAACTTTTGGCCAAATTTTCAACTTTCTTTCAGGCTAACTGTAAATGTATTCAAAGCAAGAAATTTGCCTGCTGATAATGGGGATTCTTTTTCTTGTACGTGCCAAATTTTTTAGCTTCTCTAAAAGAGTACTGGAAGCCGATGCCATTTTTGACAAATCGATTTTTGGCCCCTAAGTTCCCCCCTCCTTCGGTAGGGTTACCCCCTGAGGTCAAAATTGAAAAATTTCTTTGAATTTGTGTTTCCCATACCCGAAAATTCTTGAGTACAAAAAATTAGCCACTTTGGAGCACTTTGTGAAAAATCGATTTTTTGGCCTCTAGGTCCCCCGTAGACCCCTTACAAAATTCAATTTTTCCCTGCTATTTTAGGCCATAAGGAACAGTTTTAGCTAGTTTTGGAAAAAATTCGTATCTTTCCAGTCTGACAGTTCCCTTGTGAAAGTTATTTTTTGCAGAAACAACCTCGTCAATCGATCACCTTACCCCGGGTGCGTGAACACCGATGTCCTAACTCACTCATCGGCCAAAAATTAGGGGGGACCCCTCACTCGGCAGGCCGAATGAGGAGTCCCCCTCAATCGAGTGTGGGGAAGGAAGCTCCCCCTTGTCCACATGTGGAAGGTTCCCCGGCTCTCCTCCATTAATTACGGCACCGGACCGATTTTGCGAACATGGTTAAAAAATAGTACGATAGTTTCTGAAATTTGTTTTTTTAGTCATGCGATCTTCACGCGCTTCATCTATTTCTACCTCTATTTCTAATGTCCGACCTTCTTCATCTGAACTAAATATTGGTGATACCATCTTGGTACGCCGTGAAATTCTTGGAAAGCTAGATAATTATCAAGCTACTATTATTGACATAAAAGATGTTCAGGCAGATTTTTTGGAGAAACAATATGCAGGTGGGTGTTGTATTATTCCTCCCAGAAATCTAAAGCATGAAAAATGCTATTTTTTACTTTTGGGTACTTAAATTTTAAGCTATTTTTCTAAATTCTATCAAAATTTTTAATGCACAACAATTTTAGGGGCTATAGGAATCAAAACCGAGGATGCTATTGGAGATGATTTTCCAAGTATTTTTTTAAACTAAAATTTTAATTTTCCCATTTTTCAGCGACCAAAAAAGTATACTATGTTCACTATAACAATATGGATCGTCGTTTGGATGAGTGGGTGGACACTTCTCGAATTGTGGACTCGTTTCACCAAGCACCGTTGACGCCCGGAGAATCGATCATAAAAACCCGGGCGCAGAGACGCATACAAGAGGAGTTTAAACATGCTCCTCGTGAGTTTGAGGAAATGGATCCGACTACAGCACAATTTGAAAAGGAGCATGAAGAGGTGGAATAAATTTAACTTCAAAGACTTTTTTAATTTCATTGAGCTATTTTATAAATTTTTAATATTTAAGTTTTGAGCCAAATTTTTCGATTTTGAGCTATTTTTTCCAAAATCTTTGACCTTTTTAATAAAATTTTAGATTTCTTTGTTAAATTTTTTCAATATCTAAACATGTTTTTTAGCGAACAAAGGTCAAAAATATCGACGTGATCTATTTTGGACGGTTTGAAATAAACGCATGGTATTTTTCGCCGTTCCCAGAAAGCTTCTCTAGCACTCGAAGACTGTATTTTTGCGAATTCTGTATGGTCTATACACCGGATCTCGAATTGTATCGACACCATATGGTGATTATTTTTATTATTTTAAATAATTGATTTTTAGGGCCAAAATTGATTACTTTTAGTGTCAAAGATTCGATTTTGAACTCAAAATTCGACTTGTGACTCGATTTTGAGATCAAAAATCGATCTTGTTCATTTTTTTGTCTAAAATATCGGTTTTGGATCTATTTTGAGACTAAAAAAACCGATGTTGCTTCAATTTTTATTTCGAAAAATGATTTTGAACTCAATTTTTGTGTTCATAAAATTAATTTTCCATCGTTTTTTAGCTTCATCAATGCAAACGTAGGCAACCGCCAGGAACTGAAATTTATCGAGACGACAACTTGAAATTGGCTATTTTTGAAGTGGACGGAAAAGCCAACAAAGTAAGCGTTGAGGCTCTAAAAAGTTAAAACTTTATTTGTTCAGACTTACTGCCAATGTCTGTGCCTACTAGCGAAGCTCTTCTTGGATCACAAAACGCTATATTTCGACGTGGATTTATTCTTATTCTATATTTTGTGTGAAGTGGATGAGCGGGGTGCACACACGGTCGGATTTTTCTCGAAAGAACGTGGTTCAACTAATAACTTGGCGTGTATTATGGTGCTCCCGCCTTTTCAGAGGAAGGGTTATGGAAAGCTGCTTATTCAATTGAGTTAGTTATTAATTTGTTGAATATGTATTTGTAATTTTTCGGGTTAAATATGATATTTTTAGGCTATTGGTTATCCCATAGAGAAGGCCGTATCGGAACTCCAGAAAAACCACTTTCTGACTTGGGGAAGGTCAGCTACCGCAGTTTTTGGTGGTGGCTATTGCTGGGAAAATTGGATGAAATCCCAACGGAGAACATAATGACCGTGAATGATTTGAGTCGAATTACCGGAATTCATCCCGATGATATTCAATCGACTTTCACTCCAATGGGATTATGCAAATTTTGGCGAGGTTAGCCAACAAATTTCAATCAAAAATGAATTTTATAGCTTATTTTCAACAAAATCTAGGCTCAAAAATTTACTGAGGATCCATTTTGAGACCGAAAATCGAGTTTTTGGACCTAATTTTGAGTCTAAGACTCAGTTCTTGACTAAATTTTATACGAAAAATGAATTTTCAGATCAAAAATTCGATCTTTTTAAGTTTGCAAGCTCAATTTCCAAAATTTTCAGGTATAGGACAAATTTCAGGCGAATACGTAGTGAACACCAACCCACAGATTATACAATATTTTAAAAGTCAAACAAAATTGTACAAAGAGCCAAGAATTATATTGGATCCGGATCTTTTAAGGTGGAAACCGAAGAAGGAGATTTTCGTGCCAACTAGCCAATTTTCGGAAAATTTATGAATTTGAACATTACATATTATATTTATATAAATTTGATCTCATGTTGTTCTCAACAAATAAATTTACTATGCAAATTTTGTGAAATTTTTACGGTTTTGGACCGATTTATATCTTTTGTTGTCCTTTATAATCTTGTGCTTTACAATAGTGATGCTTAATTTGTCAATTTTGACATATATGAATTTTCTCGATGGATTTAGGTCCAAAATCCATGCCCGGCGGCTCATTTTAAAACCCAAACGCTGCACTACAAAATGCACAAGAATTTAATGAGATAGCTTCAAAAATGTGGATTTTATGACCCTGTAACTGTTAAGCTCATTAAAGAGGGTATAAATTATGGTCTATTTCATGAAAAATTTTTCTAAAATGGTCATTTTTAGGGGTAATTCTATCCGGAGAATTGATTGCGCGCGTTCCCGAAGCGTGAAAAAATCGTCTTGACCAAATTTCTGGGAGATTTGGTTTCTTTTTTACAAAAATTTGAAATAAATTTTTCGACTATTGTCCATATAAGTAAAAACAAAATTTTCCCAGAAGCATGATCAAGACAATTTTTTCACGCTTCGGGAGTGCGCACAATCGATTCTCCGCATAGAATTACCCCTAAAAATGATTATTTTAGAAAAAATTTTCATGAAATAGTCCATAATTTATACCCCCTTTAATCGTAACCGTTGAGCTCACTTAATGGTTATAGAGACATAAAACCTACATTTTTGAAGCTAGCTCAATAAGTTCTTATGAATTTTGTAGCGCAGCATTTGGGCTTTAAAATGAGCCGTAGGCCATTGATTTTGGATCTAAATCCATCAAGTTATCACTGTTTGTGCCATTCGAACAAACATTGCTGATGAGTTGTATAACATCGTGACGGAGCGATTTTTCAGGGTGCAAAAGAAAAATCTATATATTAAAAAGGGTCAAAAGCTACCCAAAGTTAATAGTTTTTGATAAAAAAAATGGCACTTTTTGATTCGAAAAAATAAAGTCATTCTGTTCCGAAATAGTACCAAAAGTTTCAAATTTTCATCGAAAATTGTCATTCTCTGTGGATATTCTCTAAAAAAATTGCCTTTTTAAAGCTACAAATCCGCAGAAAATGAGAATTTTTGGTAAAAATGTGATTTTTAAAGAAACAATTGAAATTTTTTTGGGTGTTCCCCCATATCATACTAGTATTGATTAATTTAAAAACTTTGCAGTCAAAAATTTCAAAAATGCTCGAGCAAAAACAAGAGCCTAATTCAAATCCTGCTACACCTTCAGATGTGATGACAAACACGCCACCGTCTGTAAACAGCATAATGGGTATGCCCACAAATGACTCATCTTTAATGCCACCACCACCATTGCCAACAACTGCTCCGGTTTCTTCAAGTAGCAATTTTGCACAACCCCCACAGCCAAACATGCAAACTTTTCCCGGCGTTGCTGGAATGTCACAGCCGCAAACCAGCCTAGAAACTCAACAACAGCAGTTGCTGCGCCAGGCGATCAACCGACCAATACCACCGCAACAATTGCGGGCTATGAAAACGGGTGAGTATGGTGAAATTTGTCCACAAATTATCTAAAAATTGGTCAAAAATCGATTTTGAGCTAATTTTTGCCCAAAATGGATTTTTGAACTAATTTTGTGCTCAAAAATCGATTTTCTGACAAAAAATTTTACTCATCCACAATTTAAGGTACCTATGTACAGCCAGGTTGCTCATTGGCAGATTTTATCAACGACTTGGATGAGTATTCCCCAACCATTCCAGATGCGGTGGCTTTGCACTATATGGAAAAGAACGGCGTCGAAACAAATGATCCCAAAGTGGTCCGTTTGTTGTCTTTGGCGGCACAAAAATTGGTTTCGGATATCGCTTTGGATGCTATGCAACAGGCAAATCCAAAATTTACATTCAAATTTTCATACGCCATTTTTTAGGCTCGAATCAAAGGACTTGGTCAAATTCGAAAAGGTAGTCGTGAAGCGAAATACACGTTGACAACCGATTTGTTAGAAAAAGTTTTGGAAGAATATGGAATCTCGCTTGATCGGCCTCCGTATCACCTCTAAATTTATGGACTTTATTTATATTTGTGTTTATTGATGTTTACTTAAATAAATTTATGTTTTGCTGTATTTTATGTGATTAAAATGGCCTTAATTTTTTTTATATTTATGGTTAATAGAATTATAATTTTGGTGGCATATTTAGATGGCCACCAAAATTTAGAGCCTACTTTAAAATTTTATGTTTATGAGGCTCTAGGATGTCTTGCAACGGACATTTTACAACGGGAAAAATCGCTGGTGCACATTTTACAAGGAATATAACGAATTCTGTCGTTTTGAGGCGGCTGACTTTCGAAATGTAATTTCGAGACGGTTGACGTCTGACGTCTCACAAGAATTTCGAGTCGGCTAACGTCTCGGAGTACGATTTCGAAGGCTGAAGTCCGAAATGGAATTTCAAGACGGATAACATCTCGAAATCGTTGGGAGACTGCTAAGGGTCGCTACTAATACATTCTGACGGATTCAAAACGGCATTTCACTAATAACACGAAACAAGCGATTTTCAAGGGGTAGGGGGTTTCCTACAAAATTTTCGAGTTTCTAAAAACCCATGAGGTCCCTAAATAATACCTTCGGAAAAATTTTGTAGTTCATAAGAATATCAAAGTTCGCATTTTTTCACGCAATTGTTTCGTTTTTTCTCTAATTTTTATTTTTAAGAATGCAAATTTCAAAAATCTGCTTAATGCGGCATCTTGTTGCCCGTTTTGTGAAGCAGCCGGAAAATTCAACTGCTATTCATGTTGTGGACCCGTATTTGGATTTAAGATCAAGATTCAAAGACCTCGAAAAGTTGAAAGAAAACATCAGTGCCAGAAAATTGAATATTAATGTGGATGAAGTGGCGAAAAGTTATAATATGTGGTGGGAAAAATTTACCGAGTTTTATAAGTGTAGCAAAGATGATAAGGAAAATGTACGAGATAATGAAATTCTAAAAAATGTTATGAGTTGGCTGAAAAATATGCAATTTTTATTTTCTCTAAAATGCAAAAAAGCCAAAAATAGAATTTTTAACAGTGCTTAATATTTGCCAAAAATTGATTTTTTTAAAGCCAAAAATCGACTTTTAGCATATAAAATTTAATTTTTGATCCAAAAATTGCATATTTTTGTGACTAGCACATTTTTTATAGTCCAATTTTTTCAAGCTTACTAATTTTTTCTCTTACAGAAAAGCAAGCTCAAACGCGAACTTGTCGAGTTAAGCGATGGACTTTTGGATGCCCTACGTCTACCGAACGATCTTTCCACACCTTCAACCAGCTCAGAAAATTTCCGCTTTAATGAACCACAAGAAACCAAGACCAACCAAATTCCAGTCGAAGGCCTAGCTATCACCAACCTCTCCGTGCACACAAAACTAGTCGAAGCGGTGAAACGAAAAGTTGAAGAAATTGCCCAAAATTTGAGTGCGGTGAGAATTTCACCACCGACGATGGTTCGTCCGGCTGTGGTGGAAGCATGTAATTTGGATTTGCGCAGTTTTCCAGAATTTAAAGATGGCGATCATCCACCGATGTCACTTGTCGGTACGGATTTGTATTTTATGTTGTGTTATACACTGCGTTGCAAAAATATGTATACACCTCGAATTTTCGAGGTTCGCCATGTTTTCGTAGTTTTCAGGAATAGAAACCTGTTCCATTAGATAAAGCATGACTGAAAACCACATTATGGGAAAAAACCGCGTCACTTTTCGACTTTGAACATTTTTATAAAAAAAAACGGTTTTTAACCTGTTGCATAAATACGTTTAAAAAATCAATTTGTTCAAAAATTCAAATTTTTGAAAAATTTAATTTTTTCAAAAATAATTTTTGAATAATTTGAATTTTTTAACAAATTGATTTTTTAAACGTTTCGTCCGCAAATGTCCGTCCGCAAGTATCCGTCCGCAAATGTCCCGTCCGCAAGTGTCACACCGCCTATTTAATTATGGTATTATTGTGTCATATGTGATTTTTTATATCAAAAAAGGCTCAAAATTGATTTTTTTAAACTCAAAAAATGTGTCCAAAATAAATTGATTAAGCTCAAAATCTATCAAACTTTTGTTCCGATTTTTCATTGCCAAAAATGGGCCAAAAGATTATTTTTTAAAGCTACAAATTAAATATTTAACTCGTAATTCAATTTTCAACTTTTGGCACTCAAACTCCATTTTTCAGGAATCAGCGAACCTTCTATGCTAGCAACATTTATCAAACAACAATTTCCAGCATCTAAACAAGGCACTGGACTACCGCTTAAACTATTTGCTTCTGGAGCAACTTATTTTACGCCAAGATTTCGACCTCAGATACCGTATTTAATTGATCGACAGCGTGAGGTGAATTTTAGAGTCAAAATTCGATTTTTGTAAGATTTTTTGCTCTAAAATTCACTTAATTTTTGAAAAAAGCTCAAAAATCCTTAAATTAATTTTTATACACTGTTCCACATAATTATAACGGCACTCTATTTTTTGGAGTTCTGAACCTCTGCTCGAATCTGGAAACATTTTATACAGGAAGCTCTGCTCGAGGCTGGAAACATACAGGACCGAAAACTGTATTTTAGGCGAAATTCTCGCGGGCTATCCTCAAAGATAAAAAATTTCGACCCGGAATTCCAAAATGCCTATTTTCAGGCTCCACATAATTATAACGGCACTTCTCTCAGAATTTTAAACAAGTCTGATTTTGATGCGATTTTGTAACAGAATATGAATGTGCTGACTGAGTACGAAAAAAAGTGAAGGTTCTCGTGTTTATTTAGGCTTGGAATGAAAAAAAAGAAAAAAAATCAAAAAATCAGATTTTGACCCAAAAATCAGATTTTCGATCCAAAAATCAGACAGACAATTTCTGCTGACCAAAGTCGGGTTTTTTTCGTTTCATTCGAGTCTATGTCTGATTTGGTAACCGTTTCATGTCAACTTTATCGTGTCAACATTATGTACGCCCATTCGAAGGTCTTCACTTTTATTTTTAGCGTATTCAGCATATTTAAAAACCATATTCTGTTAAAAAATCGAAGTAGAATCCGACTTGTATAAAATTCTGAGAAGGATAAGCATATATAATTTAGGGTGCCGTTATAATTATGTGGATCAGTGTAAGTCAATAAATTGATTTTTTGTGCTCAAAATTGGTCCAAAATCGATTTTTAAGCCCAAAAATCGATTTTGAAAAATATTTTGGGGCTCAAAAATTGATTTTTTTTAAACCCAAAAATGAGTCCAACATGCATTTTCAAGATACAAATTCCAAATTTTCAGACCACAAATATCCTAGTCTTTGCGGAAACCTCCGAAGAATGCTCAAAAATTGCTGAAGAAATCTTCTACTCAACCCAAAGAATGTTAAATTTGAAGAAGTTCGTAAAATTGCAACAAGTGCCTCCACCAGAATTAAAATTTTATGAAAGCCAAGCTCATGTGTTGAATGAGGACTCTGGAAGGCAGATTGCTAGATTGGGTCAGATTCTAATTTTTAGGGTGCCCAATTTTTTAATATTCTACAAATTTGGAGCCTATTTTTAAGGCTTGACTAATTTGGATAACCATTTTTTAGTTCTACCAGTGACGTAACTAGGATTTCGAAAATCTACATTTAAATTTTTCTATTTGAAACATACATATTCGGATAGCCCATATATGAGTTTGAGCTCAATTTTTGTCGAAAAAATTTTTTGACCTCACCCTTTGCCCGTAGAGTCAAACAACACTAAAAGTGACAATTTTCTGAAAAACCAAAAAATTTTTCGAAAAGATTCCTCAGATATGGGGGCAGGAACATCGCGAAGCTCAAAAGTGCGTAGTTTTCTCGGAAAACGGCCTCAAAATTTAGGCTAAGTTTCAAAAAATCGCTCTTTTGAATTAAAATTTTTTGGTTTTTCGAAAAATTGACTTTGTCACTTTTAGTGATTTTTGACCCTACAGGCAAGAGGTGAGGTCAAAAAATTGAGCTCAAATTTATATATGGGGCTATCCGAACATGTATTTTTCAAATTAAAAAAATTTGAGATGCAGATTTTCGAAACCCTAGTTACGTCACCGAGTACTACAAAAATTTTAGAGTTCCAAAAATTTGGTTACCTACTTTTTAAGCTTAGACAAAATTAGAGGCCTAATTTTTAAGGGCTCTAAAAATTGTGTACTCTTTTATTCGTGAATTTTTTGTAAAAAATTATTTATAGGCTATGCTGGTACCTACCTATCAGAGAGATGTCATATAACTTATGAAACGGACTTTAAATTTTCTTCATCACAGACTCCGAATTTTGTTCATGCTGCTTTTGTGGAAGTGGATTTGAGTGCGATAGCTCAAAATTAT
>JAQGCP010001865.1:0-11454 GCA_034699885.1 Acrobeloides thornei | reverse complement strand
TTTCGTATTTTAATAATTGTATCAAATAAGAATTGGAGACATTTTGAGTTGTTAAACTATTAGAAAGATCAACATTTAATTCTAAATTAAGACGTTGATATATTGGAGAATGATTTATTGAATATAATGTTTTAACGCGATAATAAATTGTTTTTATCAAAATGAAGCTCAACATCAAGGACAATAAACCTAACGCAATTTTCCAAGATAAGTCTAAAAAAATACTCCTTTACGAGCAACAAATTCTAACCAAACATACTTAAATATTTTTTTATGAGACTAGTGGTAGTTTTCGTGTCTTGATTGTCGCACTGCTCGACTTCTTGCATTTTATAATTAAATTGAAACCCTTTTGATTCTATTGGAGAATCAAAATTGATTTCTAAGTAGTTTCCACATAAAGTATAAATTTGATCTTTTTGAGAGATTGATAAGGAAAGATTTTGATTTTCAATATCTGTCGATAAATGTAAGGTAACGTCACTATTGATATCCAAATATAGTGAATATATAGAAATCTTTTTCAAACTTATCTCACAATATTTGCAAAGAGTATAATTAATGGATTGACCACCAGCAAGTAAAGAATAAAATGGAGACATTATAATTCCTAGAAAAATAACAATATTAACATGGAAAATATCAAGCATGGGTGCTGACGGCGCTAAACGGATCCAAATCTTCTATTTTTGTCTGAAATCTTTTTAATACCATTTTTTTCAATTCATGAAGAAAAAAATTGAAAGGCTTTGATGCACCGAAAGCTAAGTCCGACCACTAAATTTTGGCTCAAACGCCAAAAAATAGATAATCCGTCAAAGAATAATCTCATGTACCGAAATCCAAACTCAACCACCAAATTCCGAACCAAGAATTTTGAAGCCAAAGACAAAAAATGTATGGTTGAAATTTGTTTTGCAAGGCAGGCGAAAAACTATTATTTATGTGAACTTTGACGAATCAGGTCATAATCGTAGTATAAGTCTACCATAACAAAAATCTTGAAACATGATCTTACCTTCTGTACTATTATATTCTGTAAACCCACCCTTTACACGTTGAAACGTTATAGATAATTTACAATCATTCGGTATTGAAAATCTCAATAAACTCCCATAAATATAGGTATTTTTCCAATTAAAAAAGTTCGACTTATTAAACGTATATAATGGAAGGAAGCCATCAAACTTGGGAAATGAATAATAGAATGGAAGGAAGAATACTTGGACCGAATCTGTATTTTCTATTTCCAAATCTACGCTGATAATTCGCAACAGACTTATTCCATATGTAAATATTGGCAAAATGATATTATAATAACATGAATTGTTAGGATAAGACTTAATTTCATCGGTTATTATCGAACCGTTAGGAAAAGCATATTGGAAATCTTGATTATTTAAATAACTTAGACATTCTAATTTTGAGTCGTAAAATTTAAACAATAATCCAACATTTAGTTGTTTGTACAATGGTGAAGGAACCACAGTTAAAGGGTTACATGCGAAATTTGTATCATTATTATATGTATAGCGACATTCTAAGGGGTTAGAACTTGGTCGATCGATTAAATTTGACCATGAATTATGTCCAATATAATTTTGAAAGTGAACCGAATTATATATTAATAAAAATTCGTTATATGGACTATGTATTTCAGAAGTTATTACCCAAAAATTATTATATGACTTTCCTGTATATACACCCCATGCAGTATATACAGGAAAGTCATACAATTGAAGATTCTCCAGAACTATGGGATTCGTTTCATACACGACGATGCTCTTAAAAAAAAGATTTTGCAACTCAAAATCTCAGCTCCTAAAAAACTCGTCGTTTTTTTCAAAATTATGTAGTCAGGTATGGTGAATCGTTTAGAATAGTGGACTTTATCCATGAGTGGCAAATTTTACAGTGTGCTATAAAAAAACGTATTATTTGCTTTTTTTCATGAATTCGGAACCCGAAATTTTTTTCTAAAAACAACGTCCTTGTATTTTTATTTGGGATATAGATTATGCGTATTCCCGAACCATGAAAATGCTTCACTGTTTCTGGTTCAAGAAAAATATAATTTTTTTAGAGAGAAAGGAGTTTTTAGCGCAAAAATTACTCGATTCAAAGTCAGTTTATATGATTAATAAAAATAATGTATTGCAACGAAAACTAGCAATTCATGAAATAGCACCAACTATTCAAAACGGTTCACTGTTAAACAACTATTTTACGATGTGATTAAAAAAATCCAGGAATTTAAGACATAGTCTCTATAATAATCACCCATTGGTCCAAGGATCACGGGTCAAGGGCCAGGGATTTTTTTGTGTCCGATAAAATCGATAGGATATTGATCCCTGATCACGGAATCGAGAGAAAAAAATTCTGAAACATCACCCCTGTGGACCTGGGGGGTAGGGAGGTCAAAAAATCGACTTTTCAGGATTTACATCGATTCGCATAAAACCGACGCCAATCGATTCCTCGACCCCAATTTGAACACAAAAGTACCAAAAATGACGGTCAGTGACCTCAGGAACCCATACTTAGATTTACAGCTACTCCTTTATTTGGACTGCCCGGACCCTATGCCGATGGCAACCTGCATTTACTGGATCCATATGCTACTAAACCGGCACTGAGACCCGCTCCGCGCGCTGTTAGTGTACCTTGCAAAACTGTTGGGTCAAAAATCGTTCCCTCAAGGGTAAAAATCATGCTCTCAAGGGAGAAAATCGGTTCTATCTTTTTCAAATCAATTCGGATAAGTTTTTTTCCGCGTATGTAGGGCTTTTTTTAACCGGAGAATCGATTGGTGATGGTTAAAGGTGCTAAAAATTTTTCTTGACACACCTACTCCATGATTTTATGAAAAAATTTTGCTTAAAATGAAAATGTTTTGAAATCGGCGCTAACTTTTTCAAATCAACACAAAAACTTCTTTTCCCGCGTATACCGGGAGTTTTTCCGACCGGGAATAGATTGGCGATGGTTTCAGAGGCTAAAACAATTTTCTTGACCCATCTACCCCAAGAATATAGAGCCGATTCTCCCCCATGAGTCACGATTTTTGACCCCAGAACTACTGCTGCAAAAAATTACATCGTTGTCTAGCCTGTCTATCAAACTTATTAAGAGGAAAAAATTTTGGGTAACAAGTGTCGCAAAATATCTGTCGCGAAACATCTGTCACGAAATATCTATCGCGGGAACAAGTGTCGCGAAACATCTGTCACGGGAACAAGTGTCGCGAAACATCTGTCACGGGAACAAGTGTCGCGAAACATCTGTCGCGGGAACAAGTGTCAGGAAATAAGTGTCGTCGAGCGCAAAGTTGCGGAACAACGGTCCGTATACCAATTTTAACCCTCATCCGTTCACGTTATTTTTTATGAAAATTTTCATAATTTTGTAAAAGTTTTCTGATATTTTCCTGTTGCCATTTATGACAACCCATATAGATAAAGATTCTACGCATCTTTTAGAATATTTAAAAAAAGAATTATTAACGAATAATTTTTTTTAAACAAAGTCACGTCGACTCTACGAAAAGGATAAAATTAATTTTGACCCGAGGTGAACGGATTAGAGTTAAAACATTATACTCACCCTTATGATTTTTTGGAAATTTCAGGATTTTTCTACTTTTCCTCTCTAATGTACGGAATGACGGTTATTCCAGACTACTGTATTGGACTAACGTACTATAAACGAAAGAGGGACAAAAAACAGGTCATCCAAATGATGTAAATATATCTTTATTGTTTACCTAGCTACAAGATTTTGGCTATTTTTTCCCAGATTATCAGAGGCCGAAATATACATCGATTGGTCTTCTGGCATGCATCCTTCGAAAATTAAATTCATTATTAACCGACTTTGATCAAATCCTGAATACGATATCTGTAAAAACTTGATTCGAGTTTTTAAAGTTACTTACTCTAAAATGTTCACAAAAAGAGTTGGCTTCACAATAGCGTGAAACACTTCCTTTATATAACGTAAAGGAAGTTCTATTGTTTCCCACATTAATGACTTGCGTTAAATTTTTGTTAAAACAATCACAATCTAGGATTTTTTTCGAAATTTAATTTTAAATGATACCTTTGATGACATCCAAAACGACGTTTCCATTGAAAAATGAAATAGTGGTTAAATTTGGATTAGGCATTATTGAATAGATATCGAAAACTTGCTCTTTTAGGTAAAATGTGTTAAAATGTATTTGCAATTGGCAATTTTCATTGGCATAATTAAAATATTTTGAGTTTACACTCAATTTTTATAAGAAACTTGTAAATAAGATGCCTGTTCTAAGAATCTTAGCCATAGCTGTAGGCAAGGGCTAGAGAGGGCAATTCCCCATCCGAAATTTTCGTTCTATTTGGATAAATATGCGAATTTTGATAGATACCTACGAGAGGGATAATCGTAGAAAAATGGTTAACCCCTCATTCGAAAGCTGGTGATCTGTGGTACAAAATGCCATATTGGTCACACGAAAATATCCATAAAAATTTGCATAAAAAAGTCAATGTTTAACAGATATATCATTTTTAATACGTTTCAAAAATGAAACATGTCAATGTTTCATTTTTTTCACAAATTTCCATAAAATTGGATATTTTTCAAAAATCACATTCTTGAACTTCAGACAGCTGTATCTCATCGAATATCAAGTCTTATGCTACGATCATGGTATCATTACAAACTCGTTGATTGCTCTATTTGAATTTTTAAAATTTTTAAATTTGACTTCTTAGGAAAAAAATTAGAGCAAAAATGATTCAATTGTCTAAATTTAACAAAAATTGATACATCAACATACTTTTGCTTCAAATTTTTAAACAAAATTCCAATTTTGAAGATTTCTATGATTCAAAATTTTTCAAAAAATTTTTGCAGATTAGGATTCAGCATGAAAAATTGCAATATTTAAAACAAAAATTTAATTTGATCTCAACGTGCTAATAGTATTAAGAAAAATAGCTCGAGAAAAAATAATCTGGAGCAAGAACCAATGTTTCCTTATCGATTTTTGCTCCAATTATTTTTGCTACTGTAGTTTTACTTTGTATATGAAGTTGAATTGTCATTATATCTCATGATAAAATATCCATTGTTTATCAAACATCCATTAAATATAACACGCAAAATATAACCTGGGTTCTTCCATGTTACCTAAGATTCGAATTAAGGGGCAAGTAGGGTGGCCGATCGGTACATGAAAAACTAAGCTAAATCATACTTTCTAAGCATATTTTTAGTCGAGGAACACGAATCTGAAGTCAGAATTGCATGAAAGATTGATGAGAACTTAGAAAAATGCGAAAATCATTAAAAATGAATATTTTTTACCAAAAAACGTTTAAAAACATCTACAATATGTTATATTTTTGTGACAAAATGACTTATTTTACCATTTTTGTCTATGTCCGACAATTTGTAACAGTTTTTGAATTTTTTTGAAAATCGATTTTTTGACCCTTCAGAGGATAAGGGGGGACCATGATGAGTTTCAACAAATTTTTCATGCAATTCTGATTGTAGATTCGTGTTCCTCGGCTAACAAATAGGCCTAGAAGTATAAATCCGCTTAGTATTTCATTAGCAGATCGGTCTCCCGTTCTAGCATCTTAAACAAAAAGTTTCAAAATTTACTCTTAATTGATGAGAGCTATTCAAAAAATTGTTGACACAACTTTGATTAGTAATAGGAGTAAATATGAATGGTGTATTGTTCAAATTCACATTTACTTGATTTTTTATTGATTGACAATCATCTAAATTTATTTATATTTACATCATTTTTTTAATCGAAAATTGATAAAATTTTACTAACTTGGTTCATCTGCGAATATGAATCTCAACAATATCACTCCTATAGTGATTTTGAATAAATTCGTCATTATCAAGAAAATTCTGACAAAAATTGTTTAATGTTTATAAACTAGAAGTAATGTTTATCAAATATTTCCTTGGTAAGATTATTCGATTATTTAAGGTCGTTTATAATTTGATTGTTCTATAGAGCTTTGAAAACAACATTCTGCTACAATTTAATTTAGTTTTAACCCGGTAATGCGCACACTATATTTCCGCCGAAGAAACTATAAAAAATTGTTATTGTCTGTATAAGTAAGATGTCCTGATCCCAAATATATTTTTTCCAAAAATGGAGCAAAAAAATCTTTGCGCATGACGTCAAGGGTTCGATCCCCGCGCAAATCGAAATTTTTATTTTCTCATCCAATTGGATAAAAAATTTTACATATCTATATTGTAATGCGCTGACCAAGATTCTAAGCAAATAAAAGGGTGAAAACATTCTCGACAAGATCTGGAAAGGAAAATGTCATTTTACCCAAAAGTATCATATTTCAATGTGCTCTGGGTCCCGTAGGAATGCATCATGAAATGAAAAAACGCCACTATCGTGTTCAGCGTATTCGAAAACGATAGAATCATGTCATTTTTGTATTCAGACATTTAAAAAAATGCGCGTTCTCGACCATTGAAAACCTTGTATCAAATATGATACGCTGCACATTACCGGGATTAAATCAGGGTTCAGAATGAATCAACTTAAAAAAATTTTGAGCAAACAAAGTAAATACACTTGATAATTAAATTTTTATCACGTAGTATTGACGAATTATCGTTTCACGTCTGTTTCAAGTGGCAATAAGTCTGTGCCAACTTTTGTTTTTCGATCATTTTTGATACTCGGGGGGTTTTCAGCTATGGGGAACTCGAATCCGATGGAATTATCAAGTTTTGACTTCAAGGGGTACTCAATCCGCCGTTATTTGTTGTCCTAGACCTCGGGGCTATGGTCAAAATGGATTACAAAGATCTGTTTTTTGTAAGCAAAATCCCACAAAAGGTCTGTTCTTTGTATCCATTTTTGACCATAACCCGGAGGTCTAGGACAAAAAATAACGGCGGATTCGTGTTCAGCGCGGATTCGTGTTCCCCTAGAAAAAACCTAGGAACGTCGAAAATTTCTTTAAAAAACCAAGTTTTATAACGAAATATCAACGTTTTAAACTTAGGGTACATTTTTGAGACCCCAATTTTCGAAAAAGTCTGGATATTGACACGAAAATATAGTTTTGCTCAAAAAGACCGATTGGATCGTACTCAGCATACATTCTTATCCACTACTGAAAAAAATTTCATTGAAAAAGAGCGAAAAATGCCGATTTTTGATATACCGTATTTTCTCTAAAATAATGACAGTCTCCAAAATAACGGTAGTCTGAAGGAAGGTTGAAAAAAATAACGGCAGTCTCTAAAATAACGGCAGTCCCCAAAATTACAGTATCCCTTAAATTGACTCAATTGGTTAGTTTTCAAAGCGAAAATTTTGTTTTGACGAGCTTTTTTGTTTGATTATATAAGGAAAATGGTTATGCAAGTGATATTTCTGTCGACGTTGAATGATTGTATTAATTAATTTTTTGTTCATCTACTTTGGAAAGGGCTAGGGCGATTAACCCGTCCTCTAGCTTGATGAAGGGTTAAATTCTTATCCCAACGGCCCTCTTTAGGGCCACAGAGAGTTATCCCTCTTAGTGGTGATCCTGGAGACTCCCCTACCATTCGTTGGCTATGAGGTAAGCCGAACACAACCACATTTTATCCTATGCAAAAACCAAATTTTCAACAATTTTCGCTTCAATACACACCTTAATTCCCTGAATTAGGGTGAAGAAAGCGTTTTCAGGTTTCGGAAATGCGTTTTTCGGATTCCCCCGCTTAAAATTACCCCTAAAAACGTCATTTTTAGAAAAAAATTAGAAATTTTTTTTTGAATTAGAAAAAATTTTTTTTGAAAAAATCCCTGTCCTTTGGGGCCGTTAATGCCGACCAGTACCAATTTTTGGGTTGAAAAAAATAGCGGCAGTCTCTAATATAACGGCAGTCTCTAAAATAACGGCAGTCTGACGGAGGGTTGAAAAAAATAACGGCATGCCGTTATTTTAGAGAAAATACGGTATACTTGTGTTGAAGGTATACCTCATCTAGGAAAAATTGTATACTTTGAGTACACACATGGAACTAGAATGTAGTCCGAGCTACGTAGCGCAAGGGACGAAACAAAGAAAAAATACGTTGCACAAGAATCAAATAAAAGCTTCATTGCATAGGAATGAAACCAGAAGTCAAGCTCCAATACACAATAGGCAGGCCAGGAAAATAGCTAGAGCACAAGGACACAAATTGTGTTCTTTGTATCCTGCGCCCAGGACAACTTTTTACAGTTAAGGATTCAAGAATCGGCGTCTTCAATACAAACGTCTACGTTGAGGATATTTTTCTCTACAATTTTTGCAATACGACTTCATTCCATGATATGAAGGTCGTATTACTTGTCGTGTTTGCCATATTTGCATCGGACATTTGCGCCATTTTTGCCGATTGTCTGGGTATGGATACGGCGATTAACGGGATTCATAAAGTGGTAGGTATGGTTTACCACAAACTGCTGATAAAAAACAATCGCTGTGCTTGAATTCCACGCTAAGCTTGCCACATATCAGACATTATAGTGGTTCCAGGACGAATGTGACGCCGAATCATTGGTCGTTCCCCAAGAAAGACCCAAGAAAGAACGATTGGAACCGCATTCGATCATTCAAATAGACACCAAGTGCGTCTTCGCATTCGTCTTCCACGTCGTCCATTCCATGAAAGCTTCAACCACTTCAATTTTCATAGGCATCCCTGCGTGGTCGCGTTTTGGATGCAAAACTTTTCGAGTCAGATCTGTTTGCAGACATAACGCAACGCTGTTTGTAAACAAAATCAACAAACCATAACAAAAATCTTTGGGAAATCAATCAAAAGGCAGATTTCACGCTTTCTCGATGCTCGCAATCGATTTCTCATGTAAAAATACCCTTAATAGGCTTGATTTTAGAAAAAAAATTTCCGACCCAGAACTCTGTCATTTGGATCATCTAATCCGAACTAGTACCGATTTTTTTCGCGTTGCCTCTTTGCACTAAAAACTGTATATTACAGCGATTCAGTTCGTGAGCTCAGCCCGTGCGCTCAGTCTGCGCTCTCGCATTTTACTGTACATTCCATCCTATTGCTAAATCTCCCAGCGCAGCCGGATTTTCGCTAGCATATATACTAGCAAAAATTCTATATTTTTACCTTTACTGAAAAAAGGATTCAAACAATTTAATAAAAGTTACAAATAAAAATATTAGGTTGTAACATAAGTCTTGATACAATGATTGATTGTTTACGTTGAGACAGGCATCTTGAAGCTCTAAGTTCAGGTCCAAACATGGCGCATAGGCCCACATGATCTTAAGGAGACCGATAAGTGGCAGTGTATGTCTATATCTCAGATTCTCCTTGCCAGATATCTTCGGAAATCGCTTTTACCACGCATAATAACTGGTGACGAAAAGTGGGTGTTTCATATAAACTTTCGGCACAAAAGGTAATGGGTTGGGTTTGGAGAAAGGCCATCTCCTGAACCACAGACATATCTCCATCGTAAAAAATTGATGCTATGTGTATGGTGAGATATGGGAGGAATAATCTTCTGGGAGTTGCTAGGCGAAAAGGTGAGCCTCAATGCTGCATTATATAGCCAACAATTGGATCATGTGATTGAAGCGTGCGCACAAAAGGGCCAGAAAAGACCAAGATCATCCTCTAACACGATAACGCCAGACCACATACAGAAAAATTGACCAAGTCCAAACTTCAAGAATTAGGCTGGGAGGTATTGCCGCACTCAACATATAGCCCAGACCTTGCGCCATCAGATTACCACTTATTCAAAGACCTGCAGTTAGAATTGGATGATAAACACTTTGATCAAAATGAAGAAGTAAAAAATTTTCTTCAACGATATTTCGATTCTAAGCCCAGAATTTTCTATGAAAGGAGTATTAGAAGATTGCCTACGAAGTGGGCGCAGGTTATAGATAGCAATGATGATATCGAGTGAAATTGTCAGCTTTATATTAAATAAAAGTCCATTTGAAAATTGTATCAAGACTTATGTTACAACCCAATATCATCAAAATTTATTTCCCAAAATATCTCAGACTACAAATAAAAAGGCATAATTTTTCACAAAAATACACGTAAAAAATGTCTAAACACTTCAAATTAACATCAAAAATCACAGAGATAAAAATGAAAAAAGTTTGAAAACGGCAAACAAAATCTATCATAATGGTGCAGTCGGTGGTGCAACAGCCTTTCATTTTCAAGGGCCGGGTTTGAAACACAGTAGCGTCAACAAAATTTTTACTTTTTTGAACTTTTTCAATTATGCAATCGACTGAGCCATTATTATCGATTTTGATCACACTTTCATTATTTTTTCGTTGTTGGATATATCACATTTAAAAAAAGTACCAAGAGCCGAGCGCTCCGCGCTTGCGGTTTCTCTGAGAGTGACTCCGAGCGGCACTTCGGTCTTGACCCCTTTTTGCGGTCAAAATGCAAAAATTCTTTTCTTGTTCTCCATCCCGAAAACCCCGAGCACAAAAAATTAGTCGGTTTGGAGAATTTTTTGAAAAATCAATTTTTCCCCTTGGTCCTCCAAGGAGTAAAAAGTGTAAAAAAATTTTGTTTCCGATTTTGGTGTCAATCGTCTTCTCATCATTCCCTACAACTTTTGCAATGGCGTTCGGGGTTAAAATCAAACATCTCCGAGATCGTCTGGACAAATAAACACACAGACCAACAAACATTACACGTTTATAGTAGTAGGATTAAAATTTGCATATTCCATTTTTATATCATAGACATAGGTACAGGTGTTATAGGACTAGTCGCAATTGAATCGTCTCCATTACCTAGTTCGATTTGTTGTTCATTTTGGACATAACAAGCTGGACAGATTTCGAAGTCGTCATCAAAAAGTTTTAGAGCTAATTTTTTGTCTGACATGGCAGCTTTTTTGAAGTCTTCATGAGAAAGTTGATTTTCTACGCAGGATTTGTGCAAATTGTGTCCACAGGCAAAAAGTCGGAGCTCTTGCGAAGCTTTTCTTGATTTGGGATCGGGTCTGAGGGTTTCTCTAAAAAAGAATTTTACAAATAAATTCTACCTCTCCCAAAATGGACTCGTAAACTCCCATAAGATGTGAAAAATTTTTAAACCCCCTATAGGGTTATTTTAATAAAAAATTAAAAAACTTGAAATTTTTTGAAAAAATCGCAAGATTCTCATTTTTTAAATCACTCTGTAGTAGGATACATACTTGCATATATCACAACGAATTTCTGTATCAATCAAAATTCCAGGATGGTATAGGGTTTTCTCAAACAATGTTAACACATCTTCTTGTATAGCTTGTTGTGAGACTCCAAGCAGCCCAACTTGTAGTTCATAATCCCGCAAAACTTTCATCACCGACTTTCTCAATCCTGGTATATCCATTTCTGATGGAATCTGAAATTTAATTCGGTGATC
>JAQGCP010001864.1:0-11456 GCA_034699885.1 Acrobeloides thornei | reverse complement strand
TACAAGTATATAAGTGAGGATAGAGGGATAATGTTGTTGTATTGTGTTAGTATTTGAGTATGTAGTGTTCCGATAGTATCTGTATATGTAATGTTAGAATAAATGTCGAGTTTGGATGATTTGGCGAGCCACAGATTCCTTAGCGAAAAAGTAGTAAAAAAATAGATATTTTTGATAAAAATTGCTCGAAAAATCACACAAAACCCGACTTTTCCACCCTGTTCAAGCTACCTTCTAGAGTCCATAATATTTGTGCTATCAAATAAACCAATTCATATTCTGTTAATTTTAAAGATTTCATTGGGTTTATTAGCAAATTGGACTGTTTATTGAGAAATGGTATCCATAGACTAAAAGATAAATAAACATTTTATAAAAATTTCTTTATACAGGTTCTCAAAAAGCGGTGTTTGCAACATTTTTTCGAAGGGCCCACAATCTTGCTAATGTAATTTGGGAGTAACTCATGTTATATGCTGTGCACCCCTCATCCCTCCTGGGATCTATTGTTATACTTGAATGACAAGTGAGCAAAATGAATAAAAAAGTTGACAAATTGGCACGTGAAAAGTGACAAGTTCACTAAAAAACCGACAAGTTTGTCACTTATCACTTGTCGAAAAAAAGGCGGTGTGAGACTTGCGGACGAAGACTTGCGGACGGGACATTTGCAGACGAAACGTTTGAAAAATTCAAATTTTTCAAAAAAATCAAAAATTTTTCAAAAAAATTCAAATTTTTGAAAAATTTGAAATTTTTCAAAAATTTAACTTTTCAAACGTTTCGTCCGCAAATGTCCGTCCGCAAATGTCCGTCCGCAAATGTCCGTCCGCAAGTCTTCGTCCGCAAGTCTTCGTCCGCAAATGTCCCGTCCGCAAATGTCCGTCCGCAAGTCTCCGTCCGCCAATGTCTGTCCGCAAGTCTCCGTCCGCAAGTCTTCGTCCGCAAATGTCCCGTCCGCAAGTCTTCGTCCGCAAGTCTCACACCGCCGAAAAAAACTGACTAACCTCTTTTGCTTAGTCAGTTTTTTTCGACAAGTGACAAACTTGCCGGTTTTTATGTGAACTTGTCACTTATCGGTTTTTCCCTTTAATTTTGTAACTTATCACTTGTCACTAATCAAGTACAACAATAGACCTCTGAAAAAGAATAAGAAGACAGGAAAAAATCTAGCTTTTATCTTACCCGTGCAATTTATTAAACTTTTCTTGGTCCATTTCTTTGTTACAATTTATTTTATTAAAATCTACAGCCGTTGTGTCATCAAACATTAGTCTCCCATCATTGATATCACAGCCAAAATATTCTATAGAAGAATAATAGCGTTCAAGTTGGTATATGAGTCTCCATGAATTTTTCATTAGTTTATACTAAAAAGAGTGCATTTTGACAAAAAAATTTTCTCAGCATTTCTAAATTTACTTTGTCCTTGTAATTCAAACTGGCAAATTGCTCACAAAACATCAACATTTTGGCTAGTTGGATTAAAAATTTTCCTTCATGAATGTGAAGTGCTAACATGTCAAAGCCATATCTAATTTGAATGGGATCTCTAGGTTTTATTTCATTGTAAAATAATGCAAATCCATAGTTCAATCTTTGCATAAAAGTGAGTCGGATCCCCGGGGTGATTAGATTTGCATAAGGCTAAAATTTTAGTTTAATAAAAAGTTGTCTAAAATTTTTTCCTACCTGCTCTAAAATTTTTGCTACAGCTTCTTCTATTGGAGCTACATTAAATTTCTGATTACAAAACGTTTTAGATGGAACTTCATTTGGCTTATTTTCAGACGAATTAGAATTTGTAGTTTTTATGCGATTAGGGTCATTTTCAATCTTTAGAGAATTTTTTGACTCTTCTAAAAAATTTGGTCTTATTTAAGAGACGATATCTTGAAAGTTCGAACTAGGGGGCGAAAGGGTGGTACCATCCTTTCTCCCTCTACCACCCAGGGAGTAAAAACTTAACGAAATGACATTCTGCGCCCCCGCCGGCCCGAAGCCCCTAGTGCCCCCGATGGTGCTGGTGCCGGTCCCGGAGCCTCGGCCCCTTTTTCGATCCCCGGGCAGTATCACTTGGGGTGGTGGGGTGGTACCACCCTTTCGCCCTTGGTTCGAACCGAGGTGGCCGTAGTGTTAAACGGCTCAACTGCCATTTAATTTGACTTTATTTAGTGAGATGAGCGCATGGGAAAGTTTTTGAAAGTTATTTTGAGCCAATCCACTTAATCACTTACATTCAAAACCTTGTCCGAAGATCAAAAACCTGATTTTACGTTGATTTTTTTACTTTTCTAACCTGTCTAAGATAATTTTTCCGACCAAAATTTTTTTTCCCGACCGTATTTATATCCGTGACAAAACTCGTGATAAAAGTTAAAGTACCGGAAAATCGATCGAATTAAATTGAAATGAATTTTACTCGACCTATTGACTTTTTTTAATGCTATTAGATCGCGTCGGTACACAACACTATTGAATCAGGCAACATTACTTGCTACAAGATTGAGTTGTGTATTGAAACGAAAGGTGGATCATTAGGAAATTTGAATTAGAGCAATGAAATGCAGGTTTCTCCTGTACGCATTTATTACACGTTTCTAGTGTGGTTTTGAAAAAATCTGAGAAACTTTTATTTTTGAGCCATTTTACATGGGGGACATAGTTGTAGGGGTCGAAAAAAATTTCGACCCCTACAACTATGTTGTAACACTACGGCCATCTCGGTTCGAACTTTCAAGAAATCATCTCTTAACTTTTATATAAAAGTTTGTTACCTAGATTTAAAGACATCCCAATTTCTTTACACTTTTGAAATCTACAAAAACGACAAAATCGTCTATCTTTAGGCCATTTTAACAAATCACATTTTTCAGTACCATGCATGCATTTGTACACTTTCTTAATTTGTGATGACCGGCGAAAAAATTCAGCACATGCTCGGCATGCATTCACCTATGCACTTTTTCAAATTATAATTTTTATAGCTCACTTGAAAATGTAGACCCTTGATTTTTGCACCACAAACTAGACAAGAATCGTTATTAGTTTTTGTTTTATCAATTTCCATTTTTCAGTCAAATATGTAAATAAACTTGGGAGCTATTGTGGATCAGGGGGTCACCCCAGGGTTAAAAATCGAAAAAAATTTTTTCTTAAATTTTTAAAAAATGACATATGTAATTTTATGCGAAAAATCGATTGCGTGCATTCCCGAAGCATAAAAATCTTTGAAAAATCAGCAAAAAATTCGAAAAAAATTAAGTTTAAATTCAATAAATGTGAAAATATGAGTAAAAATGCGTATTTTTAAGGGTGAAACAAAGGTTTTCACGCTTCGGGAATGTCGCAATTGATTTTCCGCTTAAAATTACCCCTATATATGTTATTTTAAAAAAATTCTAGAAAATTTTTTTCGATTTTTGACCCTAGAGTGAGCCCCTGATCCACAATAGCTCCAAAATTTGGTGTGAATTAAACAATATAACGAAATTAACAAAAGAATGAAATCATCAAAGCGACAACGAGAGAAAGTAAAAAAAAATCAATTGAGTAAACATCATATTGCCTTTGACTCTTATCAAGCACAAACTTTGAACGAAACACAAAATTTTGACACCAAAAAAATTTTTCTATTGATAAAATTAACTCAAGAGTATAAAAAAATAACTTCTTTTTTCTTCTTCATAAATTCATTTTTTCAAAAATTTTAAAAATGAAGCAAAATTTCTTATTTTTTGCCCTTATCTCACTTTCATTTGTACTCAACTTTGGTGAGCTTAAAGGACCAGTTCAGTGGGAAAAAAAGTTGCCATTTTTGTTGATATTCGTAAAGTTCATGAAAATTGGGGCATTTTTTGTTTTTACTGTATTTTCTGAATCGTTGTAGTTTTCGAGAGAATTGCGTTTGAAATTTTGAATTTGTGTGCACGTTTTCGTTGCAATACACAAACTTTTTTGAATTTTTTGATCGATTTTTGCATAAATTTTTTAAATTTTCGTAAATGAACATCGTAGCAATTTTTATAGCTAAATGAGACGAACAAAATGACACCAAAATTATCCAATTTGAAAATTGTTCTTGGTTATTGAAACGAAAATTCTGATTCATGTTTTCGTTTCAATAACCCAAAACAATGTTCAAATTGGATAATTTTGGTGTCATTTTGTTTGTCTCATTTAGTTATAAAAAATTGCTACAATGTTCATTTTATGAAAATTTAAAAATCGATGCAAAAATCGATTTTTTCGCAAAACAGTTTGCGTATTACAACGAAGAGCTTGTACACAAATTCAAATTTCAAACGCAACTATCTTGAAAACTACAACGATTCAGAACATGCACTAAAAACAAAAAATGCTCCATTATTCATATCTTTCCGAATATATCATTTTTTCATATGATTGTAAATGACTTACTGGTCCTTTAATCGCGTGGCCAAAGTATAGAAGATGCCTGCGATTTATTCACGCTACACTTATATTTCGATGAAGTGTAGAAAGATCACGCGATTTAATTGTGCAACGAAAAGTCTATCCAGGCCCTTAGCGCGTGGCTCTAACTTTCAATTTATCCAACAGCTATAAAATTATGCTAATATTCATTTTAAAAAATCTTTAAATATCCATCTTATAATATCGTAAACAAAAAAATGGGAAAAAGTAAACTAAAAAGTGCTAAAAAGTAAACATTGTGTTTACTTTTGCATACTTTTTTTAAATATTTTTCATTAACTTTTTGTTTAATTTTTATATGTTTACTTTTTAATGTTTACTTTTAGGAAGCACCCCCGATCCTCTAGATCAGATGTCCGATCGGGAATTTAGACCCTAATTCTGGCTCGGACGTCCGATCTGGTTGAATCTGGATCGGACATCTGAATCGGATTCAGACAAAATTGTGAATTGGATGCAACATATAAAAATTCAACGGATAGTAAATAAATATTTTTTTAAAGGGGGGTAAACTTTGCAGTTGCACTTCCGAAAAAAATTTTTTTGAATTTTTGCAAAAATGACTTTTCTAGGGGTAATTTTATGCGAGAAATCGATCCCGCGCATTCCCGAAGCATGAGAATGCTTCCTTGACCATGATTCAGGGAATGGGCTGGGTGTATTGAAGCGAAAATCAAAATATTTCGGATTTTTATGAGAAAACCGTAGATTCTTAAGTTTTTCTAGGCGGGGAATCGATTGCGCGCATTCTCGAACCGTGAAAACGCTTCCTTGACCCTGATTCAGGGAAAGGATACGTCTTTACGTAAATAAACTGATTTTCGCTTCAATACACCGATTTTTTTCCTGAATCAAGGTCAAGGAATCGTTTTCACGGTTCGAGAATGTGCGCAATCGATTCCCCGCCTAGAAAAACCTAAGAATCGACGATTTTCTCATAAAAATCCGCAAATGTTTGATTTTCGCTTCAATACACTGATCTTCATTCCCGAATCAGGGTCAAGGAAGCGTTTTCATGCTTCGAGAATGCGCAGAATCGATTTCTTGCATAAAATTACCCCTAGAAACGTATTTTTTACAAAAATTTTCAAAAAAATTTTTTCTCGAGATCCTGCCATGATTGTTACTCCTCCTTTAAAACGTAGAAAAAATCAAATTTTCTATTTTTTTAAAATAATTAGGTCAAAGGGCAATATTTTACCAGAGAAAATGCAATTTTTCTACAAACATAAAATCTCAAAAAGTCCACTTCCTTTCTGGGACATCTTGTAAATTCTTCGATTTTTTTCTTCTCTGCGATAGGGGGACCAGATCTGGTACCCTTTTAAAGTATGGAATCCTACCCCCTCGCGCAACTTTCACTTCAACCCAGTGGCGTAGGGAGAAGGATCAGCTAGGGGGCACGGCGTACCAAAAACCGAAAAGGGGTGTCAAAAAGGCAAGGGGGTCAAAAATAAAAAATATCACCAATCGACTCAGCTCACTGGGCGCTGAGTCAAAATGAGTACCATATCGTGGGGTTTTGGATGTTTGATCCATGGCCGAGTGGCTAAAGTGACAGATTTGCAGTTTATAGGTTGCGGGTTCGAATCCCGGCCCGAAATTAAAGTTGTCCAAATTTCATAAAAATTTATGTCCCGGCCAAAATATGAATATGCAAAAATTTTCATGGAATTTTGACAACTTTAATTTTGAAGCGGGATTCAAACCCGCGATCTATAACTGCAAATCTGTCACTTTATCCACTCGACCATGGGTCAACCCCAAAACCCCCATAATATGATATTCGTTTTGAAGCGCTCGGCGAGCTGAGTCGATTGGTGAAATTTTTTATTTTTGGTCCTTCCACCCCTTTTTGGCTTTTTTTGATGTGCCTTGGGGGGGGGGAGACTTACCCAAAAATGACTGTTTTTCCAAAAAAACATAAGGGATCCATTATGATTAGGGATTTTTCCCCTTAATGGACAATAAAATTTTTTAATATTTTTTAGGATCAGCTCTATTCTTGCCCAATGGAGATGTTTTACCCCATGTACGACTAGCCAAAGATCTAATGGACAAAAGACGCTATGACAAAAGAGTTAGACCTACAGCTAACCATTCACAACCAACAAAAGTTTCGTTTAGCATGAGTTTGTATCAAATTTTAGCTGTTGTAAGTAAATTTATTGGATAATTGGAACTAGTATCGATTAAGTATCCCACTGAACGTGAAATTTTTTGAAAAAATTTTTTCATTATCTGGAATTGACTCCTTTACGGGTAATTTTATACGGGGAATCCGAAGTTCTCATTTTCGAGACCTGAAAATCTTTCCCATAATCACGAAAAGGCTATTTATATTACGTATGACCATATTTTTGACAAGAATCATATGCCATACGTTATATAAATAGACTTTTCTTGATTCGGGGAAAGACTTCCAGGTCTCGAAAATGTGGAATTCGGATTCCCCGTATAAAATTACCCCTGAAGGGGTCAATTTCAGATGATGGAAAAAATTTTTTTCGATAAATTTCACGTTCAGTGGGACACCTAATTGATACTAGTTCCGGATATTTGATTAAAATTTTAAGAATGAGAAACAACAAAATATTGATTTGAATCTATGGGTTATTCAGGTAAAACACTCTTCAAAAACCCGACTCTAACAAATGCTTTAGAAATGGAATGATGACTTTCTTGGTTGGAACCCTTTTAAATATGGTATGATCAATATTACTATCTTACCATATGAAAGTATATGGTTGCCTGATACTTATGTCTATAATAGGTAATATTCACATTTTTATTAGGTAATAATTAGAGACTGAGAAGGGCCGAAGCACATTTGACATCATACGACAAATTCTAGTCAGACTCTTAAAAATGGTCCTTGGCCCGAACTCGATTCAGAACCTGAAAATGCGATGAGTACAGGGCCACATGTGTCCAGGATCCTATGGGTCAGAGAAACAGGATCGAGTTGGACGGGGACCCAGAGGGCTAACTATAAATAGGTCACGGATAACTGGGCCATGAGCCCATAGCTCAGAACCAAGCCCATTGAGCCAGGAATAACATTTTCAAACTCTAGCCCAAACTCCAACGTGGGCTCGACATCTTCGCTCCGGCCGTATGAGGGCCCAATGAACTCTCCCTCAAGCGTGGGACCCCAAAAACCAATTTCCTTAGGCCGAGGTTCCATGGAGCTCTACCTTCCGGTATCTAAAGCTCTCATAGCGAGTTCATTTGTTCAGAAAATAGATTGGCTCGCATTGAAATGGATCACTTTCAAATTTTGATACAACAAAATTTAGTGTCGTAATGAATCGAGAAGAGACCGAACGTTATATAAACGCTGTGGTTGAAACACAATTTTGGGAAGGAAAACGTGGATCGAAAATCAAATTGATGTACCCTTCATTATATAGGTAAGAAAAAGAGCTGTCTTCAAAAATTTGATTTCCTTAAGGACAAGTTGCCTCTTGGACATTCGTTTCTTTCCATATGATCAACAAAATTGTACGCTAATCATAAGTTCTTGGACAAACGATAAAGCCGGTATGGACTATGAGCCAGACCCAGAGAATCTCGGGAATATTGTTAATTTGGATAATTTTATTTTCAATGAAGAATGGGACGTTGTTAGCTTTAGGATTTATCGAGTTGAGGTAATAAAAAATTTTATGGGAGGAGAAGAGAAGATTTCATTGTCCATGTTTAGTATATCAATATTATTTTCAGCAAACCTTCAAATGTTGTCCACATCCATGGGTCCTTCTTCATGCTTCCTTAGTTATACGAAGAAAGCCACTATACTATATAGTCAACTTGGTCATACCGACTTCTGTCATAACCCTAGTAGCAGTAACCGGATTCTTTACACCAGCTTCAACAAGTAATGAGAGAAGAGAAAAGCTAAGTCTTGGGATAGACTCTCTATTAGCAATGTCAATTTTAATGATGATGGTTAGTGAACAAATGCCTACTACTTCGGACTATGTGCCTCTGTTTGGTAAGAATTTGAAAAAGCTTAGCCTAGAATAAGCTAAGCGTAATCTTAAAGCTAGCCCTATACTAAAATTAAGCCTAAGCCCCAGCATAAGCTTACATTAAGTCTAAGTCAAAACACAAACTTAAGCCTAAGCCCAAGCCTAAACATAAACCCAATTCTAAGATTAACATAAGGCTAAGCCTAAGACTAAGCTTAAGCCTAAGCCTAAACCTAAGCCCAAGACAACCTAAGGCCAAGCCTAAGCTTAAGCCCAAGCCTAAACCTAAGCTTAAGCCTAAACCTAAGCCTAAACACAAGCCTAAGCTTAAATTAGACCTAAGCCAAAACCCAAACCTAAGCCTAAGCTTATGCCTAAGCCCAAGCTTAAGCCTAAGCCCAATCCCAAGCACAAGACTAATCTAAGGCTAAGCCTAAGCCTAAGCTTATGCCTACTAAGCTTAAGCCTAAGCCAAAGCCAAAAAACCTAATGGCTTATCTTAATTTTTTCAGGCCTTTTCTACCTTGCAATAATCTTCATAATTTTTATTGGAACACTTTTCACCGCTCTAATCCTCAACATACACCTCCAAAAAGCTCATCACAAAGCTGTACCGACTTTGATAGGCTTCCTATTCTTCCATAAAATAGCGCCATGGCTATCAATACAGCCTCCTACAACGTTGTTAGAACTGTGGCTAGACACTGGAGTTACCATCAAAGGGATTAATAAACTGAAAGGGGACAAAAAAAGAAAGGCCATATACCAAAGTATGAGACGGGCAAACAACGACGATAAGGTTAAAGAGAAGATTTTAAAGGAGATTGAAAAGAATAATGTAAGTTATAAAAATTGTGTGCAAGCATAGGTACGGAAGGAGGGAGAAGTGGGGTTAGGGATACTAGATAATGGGTTAAGAAGATGGGGGAGGGTTCTAGGAGATGCGGGAACCATCTATTTGGTCCAAACACAAAAATGAAACTTTTAAAATTATTTTTCAATAAATTTGAGCTATACATTTTTCAAACATTTATTCATTTGGATGGATAAAAATTTTCTTTTAGAAAAACCATCGCCTTCTAACATCAGACCCTATACCAACCTTCAACCACATAAATCCTCCAGAGCTTTCCTATTCACACTCACTGACTTCAAATATGAGTGCAAGAGCGCCAGCTCAGCCATATCAACTATCATTTCCACCTTCTCATAGAGGGTCTGTTATAAGCAACTTATATCCACCAGCTGCACCACTCAGCCCTTTAACATTAGACGTTGGTGGTGTTGGTTTGATTCGAAGAAACACGCCCACAAGAGCAGCAAGGGCTAGGCAAAATTGGCAGAGATTAGCTCAAAAAGCATATAGAACAGGTATAGGATCAAGTTTAAAAAAAGTAATGGTATGGTCAGAACGGATCGGGATAAAAGTAGGGTTTGAGTAAGACCATGTCGGGAGAGGAGGGGGGGGGGTCCGTGGACCGTCGACCTCTCCCCAAAAAAGAGAAGTGAATAAATTTACCTAATAGTCTCCCTTATGTTTTTGCCTAAAGTTGTAAAAAATTCATGTAGGTAGGTAAAATTCAAAAATGCTCTCCCCCCCAAATTTAGACCAAGCTACGCCATTATCGACAAAGGTTGGTTAGGATGTAATCATACATGGGCAAGGGGGGGGGGGTACTGTACCCCCTAATTCGTCGTATCGGGGAAAAATTAATAAACCAATTCGTATTTTGACCGCGAATACGTCTAAAACATATATACGAATTCGTAGTTGACTATGATTTCGTATTTCCAATTCGTAGGGTTCAAAAAAAATTCGTATTTCAACTTTTTCGCCTGTCGACGTTTTTTTGTCGTCAGTAACCTTTGAGACTAATTCGTATTTTGGGGCCCAGTACCCTCTGCTTGCCCATGTATGGATGTAATGTCTTGCTAATGTTGCTTTTTAGCCAAAGAAGAACGAGCTCGTCGTTTACAAGAAATTCCATATGTTGATGCCCCACCCCCATCCACTTTTACAACTATGCCAATTCGTCTACAAATGCTTTGCCTACAAAATTCGCCTCTGTTTAAAAATTCACCCGGTCCAACTTCAGCAGAGGCGTCAGCCATGCACTTGAAGCTAAAACGGCGTTATGGCCAGGAATGGGAATATTTGGCAACCGTTCTAGATCGACTACTTTTGATTGTATTTTCATTCCTTGTGATCCTGGTTACAGGAGCTGTGATTTTAATTGGAGAAGGAATACATTTTTCGTACAAGATGCAAGAAGATAAATGAACAGTTAAAATAATTTTAAATTTTTTATATTTTTGTTTTAATAAAAATTTTTTATAAAATACAAGTGTCCCCAAAAAATGGTACTTTTGCGATTTTTTCAAGTTTTTTAATTTTCAATCAAATACTTTTAGAGGGGGTTTTTCTTGCGAGAAATCGATTGCGCGCATTGCCGGACCTTGAAAATGCTTCCTTGGCCTTTAGGGCCGTATTGAAGGAGGGATACAGGGGTACATGTACCCTCTCCCCAAGGGCCAAAAAAAGTTTAAAAAATCCAAAAAGTCCCCTTTCTATTTTTGACCAGAAAATATCTATACCTAGGAGTCGGGATCTTGTGCCCCATGAAAAATGCTATGTACGGCACTGCTGGCCCTGTGTTAGCATATTTTCGCTTCAATACACACATTTCTTTACTAAACCAGGGTCAGGAAAGCGTTTTCAAAATCAAGGAATGCGCGCAATTGATTTCTCGCATAGAAAAATCCTCACGGAGTTATTTTGGTGAAAATTAAAAAAATTGAAAAAATATGAAAAAATCGCCCAAAAATCTCAAAAATGCCATTTTTTGGGCACCCTGTAACTTCTGGGCCAACACATCTCTCAAAAAATCAAATTTAAAAAAATAAACGAATATTCTATATGAGAAACAATCAAGGCAATTTGTAAAAGTACGACTGCGCCGAACGGGGCACCAACCGGGGTGCCGAACAAGCCAAAGGGTCCAAATTAGGCTTAGGCCTAAGCCTAAT
>JAQGCP010001863.1:0-11464 GCA_034699885.1 Acrobeloides thornei | reverse complement strand
GTGAAGAGAACTTTAGAGCTGGCAATATTACGACCAAATATCTATACAAAACATATCCTGAAGGATTTAAAGGTATTATTTTTATCAAAAGAGTTCACAGTTCACACAAAATCTTAAACATCAAAAAATATTTTTAGGTGCGTCATTAAGCGATGAAGAAAAAATTGCTGTCATAGGAATTGCTAGTGCATTAAAAGCATACAAAGAGCTGACAAATTTTATTAAGCTCAAAAGTCCAAAATCGAGTTTTGGTGAAAGTAAGTTTTCAAGAAATGTCCTATCTAGAGCATAGTTATAGCCGTTTATCACCAGATTCAAATTTTAGACACAGCGCAGTCGATAAAGAAGCCGACTTTCCGATCTGGCAATTTAATAAATGTTAAGACAGCCACGATCCATCCCACTAGAGTCAAACTTTTGATTTTCAATAAAATAGGCAAAAATTCATCGGGAACGAGTTTATCTTTGCTTATCATTTTTTCCTTGAAAACCAAAAGTTTTATCCTAGCTTGATCGAACATGGATCTCACAATGTTGCTTAACTTGCCAGATCGGATTATCCGCTTCTTTATCAACTTCTTATGGTATGTCCAAAATTTTTACTGTTGATGTGGGCATATACTACGAGCGAGCCTGATACAGTGCAATGCTTCACGATCTAATTTTACCGGTTTAAGTTCGACCCCCAAACAACATCATCTTTTTTTGCTTTTTCAATTTTCTTTTTATCCTCAGACAAAAAAATATCTTATGGGACCCTGTTCCCTTATTTGCGCCACTGGTCATAGCTAGCAATTTTTTAAGAAGGCTCTACTCGACTAAAAAAATCGAATTTTTGATCTTCGCGAGAAATTTTCAGTTGATATTTCCGTTTATTAAAAAAATGGTGTAGGGAAGGCTATTACTCATATTGCCTACATTTTATTTATTTTTTCTCTGAATATTCTTTATTTAGAGATTACAAAAGACTTCCACTTCATTACATATTTCGAACACGAAGACCCTAACTCACCTAAAAAACCTTACACGGTTGAAATTAAGAAAATTTCTCCTCATAATAACACCATCACTTTCAATGTTAATGGCAACAAATTAGAAATTGAAGGAGAGCTGAAATTTTCTAGCGTCTTACATCTGATCGTCAACAACAAGCCCATGTCTATACAACCTATTTCAAAATCTGTTGACGAAATTTCCATTTCCTATAAGGGATCTTGGTTTAAGCTTAAAGTGTTGCCGGATGCTTGCCACGACCTGCTCAAATATATGAAAGAGCGTCCGAAAATAGATACATCAAAAGTTGTGCTTGCTCCAATGCCGGGTGCCATAAAGAACGTGTCTGTGAAAGTTGGTGACACAGTAAGTTGTGGGAGAAATGAAAATGGACAAAAAATTTTTAGGTGGGTGAAGGACAAGAAGTTGTTATCATTGAAGCCATGAAAATGCAAAATAGTTTGACTGCTCCAAGATTGGGAAAGGTATGATAATGTCAAATTTAGTATTTCTAAAATAGCATTTTAGGTCAAAGCTATCAATTGCCATGTAGGATCAACTGTCGATAAGAATGACGTTCTGGTCGAGTTTGAGTAAATCGATGCTATAAAATAAAGGGGTGGTGGTGTATTGAAAATGATTTTTGTAGTATAATTTTACTTTTAAATTATAAAGGTGTTTGATTTTTTAAATTATTTACCCTATTATACCCTGTTTATATTGGTGAATATAGTTCTAAGATCCAAATGGTCCTGTAGGTGTTAAGGGGTTGTCGATTCATTTATCTCCGCTGAGAAAGTATTTCTATTTTTTTCTGTAAAACTGATTAACATCTCGAATCCTACTGAACGCTAATATACAGTAAACATGTCTACGTAGATAGTATTTGATTTATTTAATGCATTTCCTTTTATAACTTTTAAAATGAATTTTACTAATAGCATTTCCAAATAAAACCTTAGTATTTTTAATTATCCGTAGCGCTATAATCGTCTTTACTTTTTTAATAAGGAAATCATATAAGGAATTTCCAAAAAATAAAGCATATCTACGCACGAAAAGCACTTTTAGACTCTCAAATATTCGCTTAACTCATGATTTCGGATCCTTATTCATTAATAATATTGCATTCCAGAAACTTGAGAAAACTCATCGTTCGTAAACAAGGGATAGCTAGGTCCGAATTTTTTGGGAGGGGTCAATAAACTCTTCTGACTCCTCTCCCATTTCTACGCTACTGATAATGAGTATAATCTTAATCATGATTTTTCTCATTATCCATGAGTTTTCTCAAGTTTCTGGATCGTACCCAATAACAGGAGGTAGAAGAAATAATTATGATAAATCTCCTGTTGGAGGCGGAGATTGATACCAAAAAGAGATCCAAGAATGTGTATCTTAAAAATAAGAAAATTGCTATAGGATTATAAGATTAAATCTCAGATGAAATGCAATATATAAGCATGCTTATTCGTTGATTATATCAGTTCAAAATTCCACTTCTTATCTTCTTATCCCACTTTTTACTTCTTATCCCAAAATGTACCCATATGGAGCAATCAGACTATATTTCTTGACTACCATATTTTTCATCGTCTTTATTGACTGCACTATGTCGTTAAAATGCTACCAAACAAATAAAAAAGTATAATAATTGAGTCTTTAAATTTTTATTACTGCATACCAAAAATCGGGAAAGTTCACCGAATGATTTCTGTTGGACGAGTATAAGGTGATTCAAAAGTTCATAGACACTTTAAAAATACGTTTTTATATAAAGTTTGACACCATAAAGCGTCTTGAAAAGGTGAGGGGAGTTGTGAAGGGGGGACGTAGAATGTGGATCGGAAGGCCGACAAATTGAGGATTAATAGTCAAAAAGTAGGCTGCTTGGATCAGCATATTTATTTTTGGAAAAAAAGAATATTTTTTAAATGTGTCAATCTTTTTTTCAACTTTTCAACTTCATCGAGAAGGGGATCAAATGAGGGTTGTGGGTTTTTTTGAAAATTTCACCTGAGGTGCTACCCATGTATGCCCTGTATATATCTTGCAGTTTTTTGAGGAATTAGAGAGATCAAAATGGGATCCTGGACAAACTACATCTCGAAAAATCTAACGCGCTATTGTGACCACCAGAAGTATTCGGTTGGCTTTTTCCCTAATTTTGGTATTCCACATCATTTTTTTACAATGAATATAATATTTTTAACAATGACTAAAGATGGCTTTTAGACAAAAGAAATAGAAATTGTCGAAAATGAAGAATTTAAATTCTGTTCGATTTTTCCTTCCCTAGCTGGCGCTATACATGTTAAATCAAGTTCAGCCAGCGGTCTAACGGTTGATGAACTAGATAAACCCTTTGACAAATTTTTTGAAGATAATGATAGCATTTATAACGTGCTCAGCGTCTGTTTATACGAAGTTAGTTTGAATATTTTATACAAGTACCTGGGAACGGCGCTCGGGTCTTCGAGCGTCGTTCTGAGTGATTGCTCACGGAGCTCGGTCTTCGGCCTCGCTTCCGAGTGTATTAGTCTGCTACTAGCCTTCGTCCGCGCCTGTCAGCGTAGACTTGGGCCGAGCGGGATTTGCTTCGTGATCCCGAAATCAAGATGGGATCAGGATTTTTTTCGGGATCCCGATCTTGAAAAATAGCTATTTTCCTGAGTAAAATCATCGGGAAACCCCGTTTTGGTATTTCTCGAATCATGATCCCCTCAACCCTACTTATAAGTATCTGATCAAAAAAACTTTAATAAAGCGTGTTCTAATTTCATTTTAGAAATACGATTGGCCCAAAGCGATGAGCCTAAAATTCCATAAGTTTCAAAAAAGCTTCCAAGTTGAACATATTCTGCGGTGTGTTTGTAACTACGATCTTTGTAACAGCCCAAACTCTTTTTCTGGTTACTTAAATCAATTAGATATATGAAATGCATGTTAAACAATGTCGATTTATTGTACAGGCTGTCCCAAAAAATGACACTTTTTCAATTTTTGGATGATTTTTTGAAAATTTTCTAATTTTTAAATTTTTATAAAAATAACCCTATAGGGGTGTTTCTATGCGAGAAATCGATTGCGCGCATTCGGTCTTGAAAACACTTTCCTGACCCTAATTCAGAGAAGATATTTGTGTATTGAGGTGAAAATAAGCAAATATAGGGTCAGGAAAGCGATTTCAAGAATCGAAAATGCGCACATCTGATTTCTCGCATGAAAATCGTGAAAATTAAAAAACATGAAAATTTTCGAAAAAATCGTCCAATCGAAAAAGTACCATTTTTTGGGACACCTTGTATATAGCATTTTTTTTGGGACACCCTGTATATAGCAGCTTTTTTAATTTTATTATATGCATAGAAAATCTAGCAAATAAATTTTTAATTTATTGGAACGATCCTCTAGCAATGACAAAAGCCTGTTGTCAAAGACCTTACTCTCATCAAAACCTTTTTGACAGGTGATGCTCGTTCCATTTCCGCTACTGTATAAACATAAAAAAGTATTTAAAAATATTATTTATTCATAAAATTCAATACAACTATTGATTTCTTCTTGAAGTACAATAATGAGTTGAATTAGGCTGCGCGCTAGACGACTCAACTTACAAATAAGTCGAGACGCAAACGTCTCGAATTCGTGACTCAAGTCGAGACGGTGTCTCGACCTCGTTTGAATTAGTTGGAGTATTGATACGAAAACCCTGAATTTTACATTTTTCTAAATATGCTTAATTATTGAGTGTATTTAAAAAACAAAGATGGACTTCTTTATAGCTCGACGAGACGAACAAAGCAACACCAAATTTATCCAGTTTGATAATTATTTTGGGTTATTGAAACGAAAACTCTGATTCATGTTTACTTCAACTAATTCAAATGAGGTCGAGGCGAATTCGAGACGTTTAGTGTATCGACTTACAAGGGACCCTCAACATAGGTTGCGCGGTCCTGGAAAAAAGGCAGTTGTGGATTAAAAGTTCATGGAAAATGGAATCTTTTGGACCAGGTCTCCGATGCTCATGGGTGGAAAAATTTTTTGCTACGGGCTTATCAAGTTATAGACCCTAAAATGACCCCTAAAGCCGCTATTTGGCTTTATGAAATTTTAAAGATTAATCGGCATGACTCCAAATCGCTATTATTCGCGAGAACTATCCGAGATCTCCAACTTTTACTATGACCAGAACCCGTCAAAACCCTTTAGAATTTTTTTAAAATCGTCAATTAAGGCCTGAAAATGGAAAAACTTGAAATCTTTAAGAGTTTAAAACACGAGAGAGCCGAGCTTCGGATGTCACAAAAATTTTTTCGATGCTGAACAAAAATTTAGGCTTATAATCTGATAGAACCCATGTAACTTTTATTTTGGGCTCCCGACCTAGCATCCTCTCTCTTTGGCACTATGACCCCTAGAAGCTGGTGAAAACGGACATTTTTCGACCAAACTTGAATCGGCTCTAAGTCGGTAAGTCTTTTAGCTTTCGGGACACGGTCTTTTGCATTTTGTAGCTGAGGATTGGGATTGGGACTTCATTTTATGCCAAGGTCACTTTGACCCAGACATTCACATAATTTTATACATAGCCAAATACCCAGAAATGCCTCTAATTGACTACTCATTTTCTACAGCTTGATAAGCCCGTAGCAAAAGTTTCTAGAGAAACCACAACGTCTCTTCGGATGGTGGCTGAGCCCCCATGCGAGTTTTCAAAAATGTGCATGCGGGGTGGCGGGCCGAGGTTTTGTCTTAAAAAATGGTGCGAGCGGGCGGGGTTTGCGAGACGAGCGCAGCCCTAGAATTTAATTAAATTCTAGGGCTGCCCGCGCGCAGCCCTAGAATTTAATTGAATCACACTCACTCTTGAGATTGGTGGAGCACTTATCCACGAGAGTAATTTTTTAGGAAGGAAATTTTGAGTAATAAACTTTTTATAGACAGGCATAGCAAACGATATTATGATAAAAAATTGGAAGGTATAAGCATTCATGCACATAAAAGCACAAATTGACGTGACCATAAAATAGTCTGCAAAAAATAAATAACTCAACAGTAAAATTAGTAATGGGAGTGCGACAAAAAAGAAGAGACAAGTTGCCACGAGAAACATGAATGTTAACATTTTTTTAAAAGAATTTTTTGTTTCATCGGATAATTTAGAGCTATAGTATAAATTTAAAGATTTTACAAATACTATGAATCCAATACAAACACAGAAGATGAAAAAAGTTGTCCCACTAACTATAGAAATCGGAGACAATCCATTTTTAAAAATGATTATAAGCCTATTGTCTAAGGAAAGAGTTAAATTGGCCAACAGATTTTCTCGTATGGTTCGATTTTCATGGGATAAGTTTAGCGATATAAAATCGTAGAGCATTGGAAAGGTTATCAAGGCAAATATGATAAAAACAATGAAAAAATGAAAAATTATATATTTGGGAGATTCTAGATATTTTTGCATCCCACTATTTTCGGCTTGCAATTGCAAATAGCCGAAAATTTCTGCAAGCATCAGGTCATAAAAACATATAATAACAGCAAATATTGCAGCACCCGCAACTAGACCATACATGGTTAATTGTATATTAAAACCCAGCCAATAAGAATCTCGAAGAAAACTAAAGATAAATACAGGTTGGATAAAAAATGAGATTTTTGTAAAATTTTAAAATTTTCGAACCATGAATATGTTTCCTTGACCTTGAATTAGCCTGTATTAGCTTCAAACATATATCTCTTCACCAGTGGCGTAGGTAAGAGGGCGGGGGAGCAGGTGCCCCTAGTGGGCCGAAATTTTTTAAAAATCCCTATACATAACGTTCCCTCCTTATGATTTTTGGGAAAAATAAGCTTTTTTAGGGAACCCTCAAAATCCCATGATATGGTACTCGTTTCGAAGAGCTCGGCGAGTTGAATCGATTGACGAATTTTTTAAATTTTGATCCTTGCATGCACATTTTTCCTCTTTGGTGCGACGTTCCTGAATCAGGGTCTGGGAAGCGTTCCAAGGTTCGAAAATGTATGCAATCAATTTCTCGCATAGAAAACCCGGAGCAAGTTCCCTTAAGAATTGTCACTTGACGTGGTCAAAATTTCAACAAAATTTTTTTCTATTTCTAAAAAAAGACCCTACTAGGGGTAATTTTTATGCGGGGAATCGATTGCGCGCATTCCCGAAGCTTAAAAATGCTTTCCTAACCCTGATTCAGGGAAATGAGAGTTTTGTCGATTCAGCGCATCCCGAAGCGTTGTGGTAGAAACATAATTTTAAGGACGCATTTTGATGTTTTGAGGATGCGCTGAATCGGTTTCTCGCATAAAATAACTCTTAGAACGATGATTTTAGAAAAATCCAAAATTTTCATATTTTCGCTTCAATACAAAACACTTATTTCCCTGAATCAGCGTCAGGAAAGCATTTTCAAGCTTCGGGAATGCGCGCAATCGATTCCCGGCATAAAAATTACTCCTAGTAGGGTCTTTTTTTAGTAATAGAAAAAATTTTTTGTTGAAATTTTGTCCACGCCAAGTGAGAATATATAAGGGAATTTGCTCCGAAAACCCCGATAGAGAATTATTTTTGTGAAAATTTAAAATACTTAAAAAATTGTGAAAAATCGCAAAAATTTCTTCTTTGGGCCACCTTGTAATTGAAATTCTCATGGCCTATGCTTTCGTTACTTACCTTGCAATCACAAAATCCGAAAAGACAATGCCAAATCTCGGCTCAAGAATAAATGATGGACAAAGAAGTTCACATCCAGATGCCAAAAAATACAAAGTATTGCTATAGATGAAAATATACCACTTAATTGTTTTAAATTCTTTTCGAGTATTTATAAATATATATAAGAAAGCAAGATGGAATATAGTGTGAAAAATAAAAAATGTGAAAAATAAATATTTATAAACTCTTTCTAGCAACTCGTAAAATATTAACATGTTTCTGAAATAGCTAATATGTCTATGTCAATTTCGAAAAAGAGAACTTTTTGAAAAAAAGTAAAAATTGTATCTAGAAACTCGGAATATATTGATGTCAGTTTCGTTTAGAAAAATTGTTTTCACTTGTTTTTTTAATAAATAAAGTACGAGAATCTATAGCTTCAAAATCGTCAAGTAACAGATATAAATTGTTTCTAGAAACTCGGCTATCCAAAACTATGAATTCACCTGTTTTATGGTACATAGAGAGTCTCGGGCTCTCGCGAATTCTCCGAGGGGGGCTCCGATTGGCACTTCGTAATTTTAATTTTTTTCAAAAAATAATTAAAAAAGTATTACTTTTACTCCAAATTCTCTCTCAATAGCGATTTATACATGCAGCTCTCATTCCGAGCACTTTTCACACTCACTTCTTCTTTTCCCCACTCGAACGCATTCGAAAAAGAGAACTTTTTGAAAAAAAGCAATATGTATTACTTGTAACGATTAGGTGGCCATCCTAACTGCTCTTTAGCTACCACCTACTTTCCAACTAGGTGGCAAACTTTTGCTAGCTATCTTTTTACCTCCAACGCCTTTATCTGCAGGTTGTGGTGTCCCATACCATGTTCCACGGGCTTTACTTCACGTTTTTTTGGGAATACGAACAGTCTCTCAGAATGGAATAAGTATGTATTGAAGCGAAAATCGAAAATTTTTAATTGTCTGCCTGAAAATGACTTTCTGGAGGTAAATTTATGCGGGGAATCGATTGCGCGCATTTCCGAAACTTGAAAACGCTTCTCTGATCTTAAATTTATCCCAAATGTATCCATATGGAGCAATCAGGCTATATTTCTTGACTACCATATTTTTCATCGTCTTTATTGACTTGTCGTTAAAATGCTACCAAACAAATAAAAAAGTATAATAATTTAGTCTTTAAATTTTTATTACTGCATACCAAAAATCGGGAAAGTTCACCGAACGATTTCTGGCACTATAACTTTCGCCACGAATCTCGCCACGCTAACTTTCGCCACAATAACTTTACCACTTTCGTGTCAATAAACATTTAATTTCAGACTAATTGAGTTGCCTGATTTGTAATAAATATTTATATTGACACGAACGTAGCGAAAGTTACGTGGCGAAAGTTGTAGTGGCGAACATGAAACATGGCGAAAGTTATAGTGCCCGATTTCTGTTGGACGAGTACAGGGTGATTCAAAAGTTCATAGACACTTTACAAATACTTTTTTAATAAAGTTTAACACCATAAAGGTCTTGGAAATATTTTTAAAGCTTTTTTTGACATTAAATGTTTAAAATTTTTCTTTTTTTTGCAGCCAAAATGACCGAATTTTGTCCGCTATTGTCTAATTGTATGAGAAAGAAGAGTCTGTTCGAGAAATTGCCGAGCTTCTGAAACTGCCCAAGTCTATCTCACTGGAAACGTTGAGAAGAGTCATTGATGATTTTCCGAAGCGACTAAACGCGTGCATTGAAGCTCAGGGAGGATATTTTGAATAAGTTTCGTTGTTACTTCGCTGTTTTTTGTTGGATGCTATAAAATTCAACACAGAATCACCCGTGTTGAATCACCGTACTTTGAACAAATCGACAATCTAAGGTCGGCCTTCGGCCGACCTTAGATCGTCGAAGAAATGACTAAGGCTATATGCTTAAAGATTTTTTAGCCTGCCAAAATATGTTCTGCCCTAATGGCTTCCGATGCACCGTTCCATCTTGTCAAAGATTCCCCTGTGATCCTATTTGTGTACGATCCGATTAGAAACTTTTTTTACATTGTAATGTTTATTACTATCAATAACTTTATTTAAAAATATCGACAAAATTTTATAAACGCCCTTTTTGAAGCTTTGGTTCTTCTTTGAGCAATAACAAAATCATCACCAACTGCTCAATTCGATTTGAAGATTCGATTTCTTGCATAAAAATACCCTTAATGAGTCATTTTAGGGAAACAATTTTTTGAAAAAATTTCGCCAAAAAATTACCAAATGGCGGTTGTTTTGTAACATTCTTATCCTTATGAATAGAATTTTTTTGCCTTCGGCTCCCCACGTGTATAAACACCCCCCGAAAATTTTGATTTTTGCGGGCGAAAAATTTACCTTAGTTTCCCCTATGTTTTTTTCGAAAATTTTGGGAAAAACATAAGGGGGGACCAAGGAGATTTTTTTCCAAAAATCACTTTGGTCCCCCTAAAAAAATTCTGTATCATTTGTTCCAAAAGTTTTCAAATTTTTTCGAAAGTGTTCCCGCATAAAAATGTGATTATGCAACAATTTATATGAATTTTGTCAACAAAATAAAAAATGACTTTGTGGCTCGTGATCGAACCAGCGCCCTATGACTGCAGGTCGAGCATGTTGGCTAATCGGCTATGGGACAAACATTATTTTAACTTCATTATATGGTCATCGTTTTGTAGCGCTTGCGAGCTGAGTCTATTGGCGACATTTTTAAAATTGTTGAATCTTGCCTGCACCTTTTCGGCATTTTAGTGCGCATTGAATCCAAGGACATTGGGATTTTTATAAATTTTTCCAAATTTTTGGACAAACAAGAGGACATTAGGAAATATTTTTAATTTTCGGTTTTTTGGGGATGGCCTCCTCTAATGGAGCTTATGCTTCTCACAATAGTCCCTTACTTAAAATATCTTGCATGGCCTTCAGCAATAGCCCCAAGGCACAAAAATCCAACAACGAGACCGAAATTCGTATTTGACCTAAATTATAAACTAGCTAATAAATTCAAAATAATGAAATGTTACATTTTTATCTTAAAAGTCTCCTTCAGACATAGATTGTTCTAAAATTTTTGGCATTTTTGAAGAAGTTGTTTGTCAGAATTTTGTTGATTCATTTTTTTGGAAGAGATCAAGAGCATGTACAAGAATTTGAATCATAAAATTAAACTATTAAAGGACAAGAAAAAATAAAAATCAAAAAGTTTTAGATTTTTATAGTTCGTTAAAGCAATTATTAGAAGCGTTGGAAAATGTTTAAAGTGAGTTTTTATAATATTTTTTATAATTTTTGGGTAAAAGTTTAGATTCTTTCCATATTCTTCTTGATCAGTCTTTTGACTAAAACATTGGATGGCCAGGCAATTGGTTCAGCAAATGTGCCCATGCCAACTGGAGGAGTAGCATCTCCAAGCGCTACAAGTAATAATCAAAAGGAGGGGGTGTAAATTTTAATTTTTTTAATCACATGACCACGTTACGTGTTCAAAGAGGGGAAGTAGAGGGTGTAATTTTTTTTATTATTTTCGCCGCGTAAAAGGCTTAAAGAGTGGGAAATCGATAGCGCATATGATCGATTAGTGATGGCACGAAATCAAAGGAGAAAAGTTCGAAACGAAAATGAAATTTGCATTTTAAATTTCACGACAACGAAATCAATATGCGAAATACGAAACTAAATCTAGAGACCGACACATGAAAAATTTTTTTCCGATTTTTTCCGAAATTTTTTGATAAAAGTGTCCAAAATGAGTATAG
>JAQGCP010001862.1:0-11464 GCA_034699885.1 Acrobeloides thornei | reverse complement strand
TTGATTACGTTAGTGCATTTTTGATGATTACGTTGGGGGGTAAACCACCAAAAAGTTGATTACGTAATATCTGGATGACCCAAAAACCATCTGAGCTTTACACATTGATCCAGGGAAAATGTATTGAAGCGAAAAGCCGGACATCATAAAATTCAAAAAATATGCACCCAGATGGGTCGAGCGATAGCTCGTTGAATTCCCTAACGCATGTCGAACAACTCTAGTTCTCACCACTTTTTATGAAAACCATCAAGTTTTAGGCAATTTCGTTGAAAAAATGGTGAAAATTTTGGAAAATTTGGTCATTTTATGCATTCAACAAATTTTCAGCAATGAAAATGTACCGCATACTGCTAGCGGCGCATGATACCGCTTGAGGTATGCGATATGTTTTCATTTTTCGAGCTTCATGCGGCGATACCAGGGTGGACTGCGTCCATCCCCTATTTTTCTATGATCCAGATATTACGGTATCATCTTTTTGGGAATTTTAGAGCCCCCTCCCCCAACATGATAACGTAATATCTGGATTAACCCTAAGGGGTCATTCACATCATCAAATTTGTAACATTTTTAGACCCTCCCCCCCCTACCCCACCATGATCAAACATGATCACGGGCTTACCCCCTCCTCCCTCCACCGTAATCATGATCAACTTTTTTTTTAAAAAAAGACATTTTTGATGTAAAAATGGAAATTTTTTTCGATTTTGGCTATTTTTTTATTTTAATCTATTTTTTTCGATTTTGACCTATTTTTTTCTATTTTTTCAATTTTAACCAATGTTTTCGAATTTGAACAATTTTTTCGATTTTGGTCAAATTTGTCAACTTTGGTCAATTTTTCGATTTTACAATCTTCTCAACTAACTTGTATGGATGGCTCAATTGGGAACGTAGGTGGCCAACGTTTTTTGGTACTCAGGTTCGACTCCCGTCGGACGAAATTTTTTTGCACATTGAATTTTTTTAAATCGATTTTTTAGGTATTTGACCCTTTTTTGAAGTCGTAGTCAAAAAATAATGGCGGGAATCGATTCCTCGCAATTTTTTTACCCTATATATGACCAATCATACGTGTAAAATTTTTGTTTCTGCTAAAAACCGGATTTTCTCATGAAAGTGGTTCCCCCCTCCCCTTTAAATACCGTTAATTTTTGTTGTAAAAGTTGTTATAACCGGATTTTGATTATAGTCATCAATTGCTCTATATAAAAAATACACAACACCAATTAAACTAACGAGTACAATAATAGTCCAAACCATTTTTTCCAATTTTGTTGCTGCTGTTAGCACTTCCCGAACTCCATCAAAAGGGCAATAGTCCTAAATTTAACAAAATTATAAAAATTTCATTATCAAGTAGAGTAGTACGGGACCGGAATTTTTGGGAAAAGTCGGGACCGGGATTTGTAGGGAATGGCAAAGTTGGGACTGGAACTAGAATTTTCAGTCGGAACCGAGGTTTTTCGGGATTTTTTGAACAAAATTTTTTCAAAAAACTTAATGTTCTCTCACTATGATTTTTCACCAAAATTTGGCACTAGGACAAACATCACCATTACAGTACCGTAGCCTGGATTTTTTGCATGAGAGGTAATTTTGTGGACCTAAGATGTTAAAAATTTAGTTGTTTTTGTGCTATACTTTCTTAAAATACAATACGTTTTTGTTTGACTGTGCTATATTTTACGGGTTATTTTGAAAAACGAGGTCCGCACTTTTGGCGCACCCTGTATTATCAAGCAATTTTCTAGCTAGATACCTTAAACGTTTCATATTTCAGTTTCTCAAAGCCGCCAATCTTTTTAACCAAAGATTGTGTCCAATTCGGTAAGCTGGAATAAAATTTATAAATTGTGTAAAAAATCTTAAATTTTAACCCGAGAAATAAAGTGGAAGTCTCGCGTTTCAGTAAAAATGCATTTTCTCCACAAGTTAAATGCGAGACCCCAATGGTATTTCTCGGGTTAAAGGCATGTTTGTAGTTTTTATTACCTTTCTCCATCTTTTGTTACCGATTGCAAAGTCGATATTGCAGCTACTAGTTGAATTTCATTTGGCGTGAGACCTTTCTTCTTAAGTTGTTCTTGAATCAGATTGGAAAAGCCTAGATTCCCCTCTGAATCATTACTTAATATTCGTTGATTTTTTACTTCTTCTTGCATTCTGTCTATTAATTAATGGAGAAATGTGCGTACAGACCAACTTTTTTATTTGTCCTAAAAGTTTTTCTTTTTTTTATAGTCTGCCTAAAATCTTGTCCTGATTCCAAAAAATAGGTCCCGACTCTAGGAAAACTCATCTAAGGGGTCTACGGAATCCCACACGGGACTCGTCACTTTCAATACGCGTACAAAAAAAACGCCGGTCTAGAAAAAGTCTATTAATTGACTCATTCCTCAAAGACAAAAAGTACCAAGACCGATTAAAGATAGTTAAATGAATCAACAAAAGTAACAGTTTTCTACAATAACTTCTTGTGTCTATGTTCATTAATACTTACTGAATAAGAAAAAAGTATTAAAATTTCTGAAAGAAAACAAATGAAATGAAGGAACACTTTTTTATTGCCGATCTTGATGAAAAGAAGGAAGTATTTATCAATTAAATATTTTTGCCGTTCGATGAAGAAACCGGTACTTTGTTCATGTTTTCATAACTTGCATGATACTGTTCTAAATAATTATAATCGTAATTTATTACTTTGTTTAAATGTAATATGAAAAGTCTACAGACGATTCAAAAAACAGTCCAATTTTTATGATTTTTACATGAATTTGGGACCCGAAATTTTTTGTTTAAAAGACCACGTAATTTTATGCGTGAAATCGATTGCTCGCATTCCCAAAGCTTGGAAATGCTTATCTGACCCTGATTCAGGGAAATGGGTGGGTGTATTGAAGCGAAATTGATCAAAAGTTCAATTTTTACAGGAAAACCAACTTATAGGGGCTTTCTAAACAAGAAATGCGCGACCGCCCCCCTCCAAATTGGGGAGGTTTTTTTGAGGAAGGGATATTGTACACGTGTGTCTTCCAGTATAAGATATTTTTTCGGTATTTGATCCTGGGCCACATATATGAACAAAGGGGGACCGTCCTATCATCTACCCTACACTTATCCATCTAGAACTTTTACAATTTTTCGAAAAAATCATAAGGGTGGCCAAGGTAATTTTGACGAAATTTTCATTCATCCATCCTCCAAGAGGAATAGTAAAATTATTTTACATAATTTAACTTACAAAACAATTTCTATACGCGAAAGACCAATAGTTCTTAAACGTATGAGCTAATTTTTATTTATTTATTTGTCAAATAAATAGAATCAAACATACAGGTAGTTAAATAAGACAATAGATAATAAATATTATTTACAGGTCAGCATTATTTCCAAAAAAATACATGTTTTTAAAATTTAAAAATAGATTGTACTACTTCGGATCAGCTGCCCAAGTGACAGGGTACTGGAACCGAAAAAAACGTTAATTTTTTTCCAAAAAAGACCCTGTAGGGGTATTTTTATGCGGGGAATCGATTGCGCGCATTCCCGAAGCTTGAAAATACTTCCTTCACTATGAACTAGAGAAATTTAAAAAACTAGTTTTCAAGCGTCTCTATAAATTTCCTTAGTTCAAGGTGAAGGAAGCATTTTCAAGCTTCGGGAATGCGCGCAATCGATTCACTGCATAAAATACCCCTATAGGATCTTTTGGAAAAATTTTTTCCGTTTCCAGTACTCTGTCACTTGAAGCAGCCAATCCGAAGTAGTTACCAGATTTTTGGCGAGTAAATGATATTTTTGAAACAAAAACTAGTTTTTATATAGTGAAAAATTTCGGCTCTAGTACATTCCACAGCGGCATGAAAATCGCGGGTGGGCAATTCACAACGGAAGATTTCCTCCACTTTCCCGTGGTCAAAATCAAAAAATTCCTTCATATTCGAGTTATCCATGTCGAAAAACCCCGAGTACAGGAATTTTTTTGATTTTGACCACGGGAAAGTGGAGAAAATTGTCCGTTGTAAAATGTCCGCTTTTTCGTTGTGAAATATCATAGAGCCAAAATTTCATGGGGACAAAAAAATCTTAATTTCCAAGAAAGACATCAGTTATCAGGAACACAATAAGCAAGCATAAAAATATAGGTACTTATAGCCCTTTTCAGCCCCAACTATAAAAAAGCTGGACCAAAAATTCAAAGTCCGAAGTTAGCATCCCCTCCGATCTGTCAAGTTAAGCAACGTTGGGCCAGCAGATTCGATCCTACTAGGACGAACAATTCGATATAAAAACTTTCCTTACAATGGAGCAAAAATTTTTTGTTCGAAGGAAAGTTTTTTGTAGATCAAAATTTTTGCCCTAGTGGAATCGAATATGCGAGCCCAACGTTGCTTAACTTGCCAGATCGGACGGGATGCCGACTTCGGATTTTGAATTTCGGGTCTAGCTTTTTTATGGTTAGAGCTGAAAAGTACTATAGTATGGTACGGGTACTTGACAATTTTTTTCACGCCAACATGACCACACAGGAATATATAGAAATTAAAAACATTGTTAACAAGAATCATATGCTATTTTTCGAGTTGTTAGAAGCGTTTTCATAATTTATAAATGCGATTTTTGGATTCTAAACCAAAAATAGCCCATATGTTATATATGAAAAAATTTCCCCGTACCATACTAGTACCAAAATATATCCTAATTCACAGAAAAAAGTGTTAACAGAAAGTTTTGTGTCAGGTGATTTAGAAGTTAAAATTGATTTTTGATTATTATGGGAAATTCCGTTTGTATAATTAAAAAAGTACAAAAATCATATAAATTTTATTCAATTAGCGCACAACAAGATTATGTAGTTGGCTTCCAAATTTTCTCGAGTTATTCTTATCCTTCATAGATTCGTCCACTTTGAAGCAGTTCCACAATCGTAGCGTTTCATCCGCACCTGCCGACATCACAAACTGTCCACATGGAGATTGGGTCAGCCCCACTAGACGGTCGGTATGGCCTTCAAGGTCGATGCACGGATCGAAGCGTTCCAGCTTGGAGCTATACTTCCAGAGTTTCAGCATGTGCGGTACCCCTAGAGCGGTCGCCATTTCACGATGTTCTCGGCTGAAGGCAATGCCGGTGATCTGTCCACCAGTATCCAGTGTAGTTACCAGATTTCCTGTAGCTAGATCCCAAATGCAGACTCGATGGTCGTTTCGTCCACCGCCAGTTGCCACGTGGGTTGTTGGGAAGCATTGGAATGGGACGTATTCTATGGCTTTCACCCCGGCTAGGTGTTCTTCAAAGGTGTATAGAGTGGACTGAAAATCGAAAAATTTCAAAATTGAAAATCAAAATTTTTAAAGCTCCAAAAATTAGAGTATTCAATTTTTTGAGCTCGATAAATAGTATATACCGGTTCTTCAGCTCCCACTTGATCTGGTGTCCAAACATTCACCAAATGGTCTCCGCTTCCACTAGTTAGGTATCGCTCATCTTCCGACCATTTTAAACCGCAAACTTCTCTGGTGTGGTTTTCAAAAGTGCTAAAAAAAGTTTTTTCGAATTTTCAACGGATTAGAGGATATCCATAAATTACGTTTGAAATTCGCATAATTTTCGAGTTCAAGTTGAACTATCAAAGTGTCGAATTTTCAAAAAGTTCATACGCAAACCCCTACTAATATAAATATCTGAAACTGGACAAAAGTTTTCGGACCCGACCAGAACTCAAACCTCCTGGCTACCGTCCACTACTATTGTGCTACCGAGACCTACAACTGATGCCCGTTTTTTTGGTAAATACTTGACGGTGTATTTTTAATAATCCGAGCTCTAAAAATTCCAAAAAATGAGAGCTAATATAAATATCAATAGAGAAGGGAAAATTTGACAAAAGAATCAAAAAATCTATCACGGTAAATTTGAGCACTATTTAGGAGCGTTTGGCACGATAAATGAGTACTTCACCATCGTCATCAACTTCATCTGACAAAGTGAATCTCTCTCATAAAATGGATCTTTTCTAGCTGAACCAGTGGTGGAGGGCGACCATCTCGGAGTTCCGCTTCTTATAAATAGTTATGTAGGGGAAGTTCCCAAAAATTTACCTTGGTCCTCCCTTTTTCAAAAAATGTTTAAAAATCATCTTGGTTCCCTTATGATTTTTCACTAATTTCAGCCGTTTGAAAACGTAATTAATGGATGATCCCTTATTCGAAATCGATTTGTAACGTATAGAATATGCGAATTTCGTGTTATATGTTATATCCATTGCAAATAATCTTAGAGCCAAAAATTACACACCCGATCAAAGAATTTGGAATTCGCACGTCATGGTGATAAATCGTGCCCGTTCTTGTCCCATATGAAATATGCCCAATAGAACGCCATGATGCACAACCAATTCGAGTCATACTCGACCGAATGGTCCTCAAGCAGACTTGCCGCATCACATCGTACAGCTTCAAACTGCCATCGCTCAGCCCAACAGCCAGATATTTTCCCTCGTTCGACCAATTGACCGTCGAAACACTTAGGTTGTCCTCGTATTCCGTGAGTAGCTAAAAAATTGAGTTAGAAATTTCACAATGCATAAGAACTTATTAAAAACAAACCTGGGTTTCTCCCGAATCCGCTTTCCATAGCCAGACCATAGAACCCAACGCTACTACCATCACATTTGCTTTACTCCAATCAATTATGTTGAGGTCTGAAAAATTAAGGGTTAGTAAAAACATTTGGCCCTATAAAAAGTGACATTTTTTAGTCATTTTTTGCCCAAAAATGCCATTTTTGCTTTAAAAAATGTCTTTTATTGGTCAAAAAATGCCATCTTTAGTCATTTTTTGCCTAAAAATGCCATTTTTTAGTCTTTTTTTGTGTCAAAATGCCATTTTTTAGTCTTTTTTCACTCACAAAAATCATCCGCTATGCCCGGTGCATCCAAAATCCTATCCGGTGTTCGTGGAATGTGTCGTTTTGCTCTTTTCACACTACTAGATGGGTTCAAACATGTGTATAAGACATTGGCATTCGACCGATAGCCGGCTTGAGGTCGTGGAGCTAGTCCTTTCCTATAAGCTAGGATCCGTTCTTCGCCAACATTTAGAGCATTCGCTTGAAGGTCGACCGGACCACCGAGCAGATTCATTTCGCCCGGAGCGGATTTGGAACGCATCATGGCTTTCATTCGCTTGCCACGCTCGGCTGCTGTGGGACTTTGTGGTGCTGAGGTTGACGTATTCAGTTGGTTGTCCTGAAGAACATGTTATTTAATGATATTTTACACGTAAAAATTATATCACAAAAAATTTACAGGGTGAGCAAAAAACCGTATTTGTGCGTTTTTTGGAGAAAAATTTTCATGCAAGAAATCGATTGTGTGCATGAAAATACCCCTTATAGGCAATTTTGAAAAATTTTCACCAAAAAATGCAACATTACGGTTTTTTGGCTCATCCTGTATTCAAAATTGTTTTATTTCATCAATTTTTTGGCACCAGGACGAAATTTAATTAATATAAATTAGGTTCGTGTAATATGCAAATTTTGGAAACGGTATCTTAAATTAGGTTCAGAACCTAACTTACAGTAAAGTAAATTTCGTCCTAGTTTTTGATGTAAGATTCTCTGCTCCGCACCTGCAAAATAATACTATCTTGCGAAAGTAGATGCGAAGCCATCTCAAGTTGCTCATCCGATCTCATACTGATATAGCGATCTCCGTCGGTTATCCCACTAAAATCAGCGTTGCGAGAAGGCGTTAGCTCGCGCCGTTTCAACAACCCAATCCCTTTGCTTGCACCTCCAAAAGCGTTTCTAGCCTTTCCAGTCGGTGTTTTACAAAAGCTTTTTTCAGGTAGATCAGAGAAACTTTTTGATCTAAAATCTTGAGTTAGATTTCGATGCAAAAAACTGACCTTCGTCTCCCACTTAATGGAGTTCTTCCTTTCATTGATAAATTTCCTAGTTGATTACTCAAGTTATTAACAGGTGTTCGACTAGTTGATTCTCGAATCATTTGATGCATTGTTAGCAAGAAAATAATCAAGTTCACTAAAACTAAAAAAACGACAAATTTTATTACTAAAGTTAAAATACGTTAGAAAAAAAATACAGTATATCAGAAATTCGATTAAAAAGAGGAATCGAAAAATGACTAATTGAGCTCTAGTTTGAAATTTTCTGTTAATGCAGGTATCGATCCACATATAAAAATAAACTAGAATTCATGCCCGACATCCCTGATTAAGTCTCATTTCAAAAGCCAGGGAGCGAGAAATGTAAAAATCGATAACAAGTTTCTGTGTGCGCCTAAAACATAAGATTTTGGATGGACCCATGGTTGGATTTTTGGGTTAAAAAATGATTTTTTTATATTTGGTATGCCAGTTCAGGCATAAATTGCTGATTACTAAAAACCAAAAAATTCAGAGTAAAACCTTCATTCTCACTGTTGTTAGACCCTACAGAGCCTATAAATTTTTATGTATTATTATATATTAGTAATCAACAATTTATGCCTGAACTTTTAGCATTCCAAGTAAAAAAATCATTTTCCAACCAAAAATCCATACATGGGGTCCTCCCTTATGTTTTAGGCGCACACAGAATCTTGTTAGCGATTTTTACATTTTTCGCTCTCCCGCTTATGAAATGGAACTAGGGATGTCGGTAACTAAATTTTTTAGCTGCAGCTAAGAATTTAAGTTGTGCATTTAGCTGCAGCTTTTTATCCCTAGCTGCAGCTAAGGGAAAATCCTCAGTTGTGCATACGACCCCTAGTGTCAACATAAGGGCCTACACTAATTGCGTCTCAAAATTTTGGAAGCGCTAATTCCGCACTAATAGCAAGTTGGGAAGCACTACTTGCAATTAGTGCTCGTCTCGACGCTTTTTAAATGCGAATATCTTTTCAGGATAAACGAATTTTCGAATGTTGTCTTTTACAATGGGGCAAAAGTCCTCGCGTAAGGGGCAGTATATCCTCGCCTAAGGGGCAATAGTCCTCGCCAAAGGGGCAAAAGTTCTCGCCAAGGAACAATTTCTAGCGCTATAACAATCAAATTTTCCTTGGTGAGTACTTTTGCCACCTTGGCGAAGACTTTTGTCCCTTAGGCAAGGATATACTGCCCTTTGCGCGAGGATTTTTGCCATCCCCCTTGTACATTTTTATGTACCTTATGTAGGCTATTTATTTGCTGAAGACCACAGTCGATAATTCGTTGAAGAATAAAACCGTCTCGACGCCATCTACGCAATTAGTGTTTGTCTAGGAATCGTCGAGACGAATTAGTGGAGGCACTAAGAAGGACCATTAGAAAATTTTTTTCAGCTACAGGGACAGTTACTCCCCTTAAATACAGGCCTGCAACTGTAAACAACGCGCGATTTCAATTTTGATATAAAAAAATTAAAACAAAATTAAAGTTCTCGACCTTGCGTCCGACTTCTTTTAGTACACTGAAAAGCATTGTGCAGCCTAAATGCCAGGGAAAACAGAATCAAATTTTCGCGGCGTAAAAACATTCGTTTCGTTTTTCAACTTTTCCTTAATTTTAGCGGCAAATTTTTATAACTATTCGGCTTCGAAAATTTTTTTCTTTGAAAATTAAGTTTTTTTGTTCTTATTTCTTTTATGAACTATATTTTTCTGAAAAATTTTTTTTAAGTATAAAATTTTCTTTTCAAAAATTATCACACAATTTTTTTGTTAGAAAATGTTTTCGAATTTTCAAAACAAAAATTTTCGGCGTTTTGACTTTTGAAATTCAGATTTATGAACTGTAAACTAGGATGCTTCGAAATTGGAAAGGTTGAAATCGAAATTTGGGGTTCCTATCGGTGTCTAAATTTTGGGAAAATTGTCATTTTTAAGCTGAAAATGATGAATTTTGTTGAAAAAATTAACAATTTGGGATGAATCTCTCTCTGCGGCCAATAAATTTGCTTTAAAATGTAAAATTTCTATTTTACATTTTCATTTTACAAGGGGGGACAAAAGTCCTCGGCAAAGGGGCGGTATATCCTCGCCTAAGGGGCAAAAAGTCCTCGCCAAGGGGGCTAAGTCTTGACATTGTCAAAAACGCTGAAAAGGTGTTTTCTCGTCCAGAATTGTCGAGAAAACAAGTTTTTAAAATGTCAAGACTTTTGCCCCCTTGGCCAGCACTTTTTGCCCCTTAGGCGAGGATATACCGCCCCTTTACCGAGAACTTTTGCCCCCTCCCCTTGTAGTTAAATAGAAATCACTCTGGGCTTTTTTTTATTCACTTGTTGGTACTATTTCACTTTGGTTACCTCAAAATTTTTTTATTTTTTCGAGAAATAACCCTCTAGGGGTATTTTTATGCAAGGAATCCAAATTTCGCACTTCTGAAGCGTGAAAACGCTTCCTTGATTCAGTGCATGCATGCGAGGAACTTGTTACAGAAAATGAGATTTGAGAGGAGCTGAGAGAGGCTTGGGACGCTCTTTTCTTAAGTTGGTCGATCATCGAAATGCTGCTACCCTCTTCCCAATCCAAGAATACGTCCTGCCGAATACAACCATTATTTCCGACAGGTGGTGTGCTTATAGTGGAATTGTCAACTTACCTATTGTTATCTCATGAAACATTCAATCAACTTCGTCGATCCGGTAACAGGCGCCCATACTCAGAATATTGAATCCAAATGGCAAAAATTCAAGCATAAGATCAAGTCCTATGGTCTCAACCAAAACGAGAACTACAACGATTATCTACAAGAGTTGATGTAGCGATAAGCATTCGGCACGCATCAATAAGTTTTCTACAATTTCTGTCAGCAATTCTCCGTGCTATATCCATGTCTTCGTTGAGTGATCAGCATTTTCTTAACCCAACGGCCCTCTTTAGGGCCGCAATTGTAACAAGAATCGCATGCATATACTGAATCAGGGAAGCGTTTTCAAAATTTGGATTCCTCGCATAAAAATACCCCTAGAGGGACATTTCTCGAAAAAATTTTCTGGGATAACCAAAGTGGAATAGTACCCAGCTTTTTTAAAACTTAAGGGTTAGTTTCGCATGATTTCGACTCTGCCAAGTCCTGAAAGCAGCACCCTGTACATATCTTATAATATATAAAGAACCACAACTTGAAAAAATCGCACATTTTCAGAGAGATTTGTCCCACAATTTTTTGCAACGCTATAACACTCCTCTACATTAGATCTTTCAAATAACACGATTTCGACGCATCACTACTGAAAACATCAAATTTTTAGTTTGACTCACTTTTTTTTTATAATTTTGCTCTAGGAAAATGCGAATCAAAAAGATCGAAATTGATGGCTTCAAATCTTATGCACAGCGTGTTGTTGTTGATGGTTTTGATAAGACGTTTAATGCTATTACCGGTCTAAATGGCTCAGGTATATTATTTGTGTTGCTTCTTATCTGTTATTGTTTTTCAAGGAAAATCCAATATTTTGGATTCAATCTGTT